>CM029115.1:9537500-9565000 GCA_016859345.1 Istiophorus platypterus
CCATACATTTCTCATATTGAGGTCTACCCTCACCCATCTCTGTCTCACCTGGAATGGATTCAAAAGTTGTAGTGTTTAAACCTGGACTATAACCTGAGCCCCCCTCGTTGTTCAGTACTGAGAAGTAAAGGGCAGGGGGCTCCTTCAAATCAGAATCAAAATAGAGTTCTGTTGCTGTCCCCTAGCATTGGTTTTAAGAATGTGCTCATACGCTAAAGCGATCAAATTTTGCACAGTTTCCATCGAACCAATCTAGAGGGTAAAATTTTGCGGGGACTTTCTCACTTTAGCTCTGTGTTATTCAGTGCTGATTATAACAGGTGTGTGTACTTCTACCTCCCGTCGCGAACTGTTCACAGCGGAGAGCTAGAGCAAAGCAATATGATATTTCATTCTGATGGTTTCCCAATATGCAGAAAAACAATCAGTGCAGGGGTTGAAATTCTTCATAAATGGCATTAATGCAAAAACCTTGTGTATTTTTGAATGTAAGCATAAAAAGTGTGGCTCATCTGGTATGCATATTTAGTGTATGGACATACTGCATCTGGCAAAATACAGAGTTTTTCTCATGATCTCATGATCCAGTGAAGAAATCTTCTCTAATCTCAACATAAACACACAAACACATCTCTTCAAACAGAGACACTGACACTGTCCATAAACGACACATGAGCACACATCCTCAGTCACAGTCAGCCAAACATAGACTCAAAGGATAAATAGCCATCAATACCTGTTTTTCAAATAAAAATGTTCATACATCTATGTATTCATGTGTACTTATCCACGCATGTCTCTGTAGACCCTTGTTTTGTTTTCATGTTTGTATGTGTGTATTTTGTCCTTTCATTAAAAAGGGGGGTGTAGGTAAACATGACTTTTGGGACAAGGGGAACAGCAGGTGAATAACAGTGAGCTCATAGTGGTCATTATCCTTTGCTCCATCCTTAGACCTCCCACATTCCCCAGAAGCACCTGGTCCCCCTCCACCCTCTCATTCTCTCCCATTGCCCCAGCACAGGTCCGTGCTGTAAGGCAAGGCGGCCTCAGAGTTCGAGGGTCCCAGCTGTGTAAATGTTTTCAGTTGCTGTGTGACTAGAGCTGGGTCCTTCTTTTTGATCAGACGCCAAGACAAGCCTGGCGTTGGTTGTTCTTGGCAGCTGCTGGGAATGAAAGAATGTCAGCATGACTTTAAAAATATGACGGTTTGTAATTTGGACCACAGAGTGAAAACTGAGCTGCTGGTACAGTTTGTGATCATCTAATTATGCCCCCCTCCCCAGCCTTTCCTGATTCCCCCCTCACAAAATCCTTACACCCTCCTTTTATTCTTATCCTGGAATGAAGCTGTAAAGCTGCTTTGTCCCCTGTGAATTATTTTCGGGGTAGGCGTAATGGCTTTGTGCCCTGCTGCTCTCCCATGTTTCTCCTTATCCCTCCTTCATGGTTGCACAGTCCTGTGTCTAGTTCATGTGTTAACCTGAGGTACAAGCAACTGATGTGTTTTAAATACTGAAGGGGCTCTCCTTTACTTGCAGCATTTAGGCACAACCCAATATGAAGGCTAATAATAATAATGAAGCCGTAGTGGTACTGGAGGTCAACACCTGTTGGTAGAACACATCACACAATATGGTCCACGTGGTTTTGCATGTTCAGCAACTATCCATCCATCCATTAGCTATACCACTTATCCTTTCGATGGGGCGCAGGGGGGCTCGAGCCAATCCCGGGTTACATTGGTTGTGAGGGGCAGGATACATCCTGGACAGATCACCAGTCTATCACATGTCTGACATATAGAGACAAACAACCACACACCTGCGGACAATTTAGTCATCTTCAGCAACTAGACAGTGATAAATAAATTAGCCTTGTCAGAATAAGGAGATTAAAATCTCGTTCAAGCCTACACTTTTGTAGAAAGCCAATAACCCCTATAGAAGAGATAGCTTCTGTAAACAAAGGAATTTTTGCATAGATGCAGCTCAGGGCACATTACTTTGGAATCTGTGTTCGCATGCACATGCACACATTTGTCTGGCCTTCTGTAAATGTGCCAGGTTGTCTGTGCCAGTATCAGAGGGGGGCATTTCTCCCACACAAGTTGATGTGAAGTACTCCACAAATCCCTAAGCTCAAAGCTCAAGCATAGATGTGTCAAATATTTAACAAATGAATGAGTTTTTAATCTGGGGCTCAGGGGAATGGAGCGTCATGATAAGGTTCTTTTTTTGTTTTCTCTTCATTAGCATAATTTCTCTGGAGTACATGTGCAGATTTCGTCAGCTTTGTTTGGGATCCCCACTGAGATCTGAAATGGAGGCACAGAATCACAAGAAAAACCTCTGAGATGTTACAGAAGACTAAGTGTACCAGAAAAGGCAAGCATTGCCAGCCACACAGCTCCTATTGTGTCTCTTGCTGTTCATCTAGTTGCCCTTAATTGGGTTAATTGAAAACTTAAATGCAAGATTTGTTTTTTCTTTTTCCTATTCCCCAATTAAACTGTTATTTTCCCCCTTATCCAATAACACTGTGCGTGGACATGGTGCCAATCAGCTAGGAACTGCAACTTAAGCCATTAAGGGCTGGATGGAGGATTACAAATGTTGGACCACCTCTAATCATAGGGCCATTGAAAATCCACCTAAGCAGGGAAGAAATGATTCATTAGGCTTACACACACTTAAAGACTTACTGCAGATGCAGACTGCAGAAATCATTTGCCTCTAAAATTAAAAAAAAAAAAAAAAGTTTTTAAAATCATAATTCATGACAAGATGTCGCCTGCTACTGTTAGGAAGAATGATTACTTGACAAGTTTCTAAAAATCTAAACACGTAACTATGTCTGACAGAAAATAAGGGGAGGTAGCCAGACCTGGATGAGGCACTGTACTCGACCTGCAGGGCTAAGACGACTTATAGTATATACTGTGTCTTCAGTATTCCTTTTTTCTATCACAAGCTCCACAAACAACCACACACCTGCGGACAATTTAGTGTCTTCAGCAACTAGACAGTGATAAATAAATTAGCCTTGTCCAAATAAGGAAGTTAAAATCTCGTTTCAAGCCTACACTGGCAGAAAAGCCAATAACCCCTATAGAAGAATGGCTTCTGTATGAAACAAGGAATTTTTTTTTGCATAGGTAGCTCAGGGCACATTACTTTGGAATCTGTGTTCGCATGCACATGCACACATTTGTCTGACCTTCTGTAAATGTGCCAGGTTGTCTGTGCCAGCTATCAGGGGGGGCATTTCTCCTGAAGTTGATGTAGTACTCCACAAATCCTAGCTCAAAGCTCAAGCATAGATGTGTCAAATATTTAACAAATAGATGAGTTTTAATCTGGGGCTCAGAGATAGACGTCATGATAAGGTTCTTTTTTGTTTTTCTCTTCATTAGCATAATTTCTCTGGAGTACATGTTGCAGATTTCGTCAGCTGTTTGGGATCTACTGAGATCTGAAATGGAGCACAGAATCCTGAAAAAAACCTCTGAGATGTTACAGAAGACTAAATTAATGCCAGAAAAGGCAAACATTGCCAGCCACAACTCCTATTGTATCCTAGTTGCCCTTAATTGGGTTAATTGAAAACTTAAATGCAAGATTTGTTTTTTCTTTTCCTATTCCCCAATTAAACTGTTATTCCCCTTATCCAACACTGTGCGTGGACATGGTGCCAATCAGCTAGGAACTGCAACTTAAGCCATTAGGGCTGGATGGAGGATTACAAATGTTGGACCACCTCTAATCATGGGGCCATTGAAAATCCACCTAAGCAGGGAAGAAATGATTCGTGGAAACTACACATAAGACTTACTGCAGATGCAGACTGCAGAAATCATTCTTTCTAAAATTAAAAAAAAAAAAAAGTTTTTAAATCATAACCAATTCAGGCAAGATGTAGCCTGCTACTAGTAGGAAGAATGATTACTTGACAAAATTTCTCAAAAATCTAAACACGTAACTATGTCTGACAGAAAATAAGGGGAGAGTAGCCAGACCTGGATGAGGCACTGTACTCGACCACCTGCAGGGAGCTAAGGCAGGCTTATAGTATATACTATTAATGCTTCAAGTATTCCTTTTTCTATCCACAAGCTCCACAAACGAACCACAACTTTAGTTACATGATACAGACTTTGTTATGCAATAACAATTCTATTTAAAACTCTGATGCCAAATGCCTCTAAGGGCTCTGAGGTTAAAAAGGGTCAGAGAAGGACAGTGGAAGAGTGGGAAGGAGAGAGAGAGAGAGAGAGGCTAAGGGGTGGCCGAAATGAATGCCCACAGATACAGTAAACAAATTAAGTCAGACCTTGCTTTGAGGAGCAGCGCCTGCACTAGGCATGAGCTGGCGTCTGGTCTCAGTGTCCAGCTCGAAGACCTTTATGCAAGCATGAAGTCCATCTCACGCATATGGCAGAGGCAATGGAGAAAAGCATACAGGCCAGCATCAACAGAAAAGCAGCACCCAGAAAATACCAACAATAAGGTGATACAAGCAAATGAATGATTTTTAGAATCATGTTTTTAAACAAATGATGCTTCCTGGTACGTACTGCTTGAGAATGGAAGGGTGAAGAAAAATCTGCATATTGTAGAGGTGGCTACTAGCGTGTGCATGGATGTGTGCTTGCATGTGTGTGTGTGTGTGTGTGTGTGTGTGTATAAGCAATTAACCTATAAACCTGGCAGGCGGGCTGCCACAGACATCAGCCTACATTTATATTCATGGCTCAATTTGCACTTGGCTATGCAAATGTATGCAAACATGCGTTCAGAACATTTCAAAAAATAGAAACCAGCATTTCAAACGACGTTTATTACTCTTAATATGCAGCCACACAAGAAAAAAAAAATTTAATGGAGAAAGGAAATTGAACAGGCCAAGTAACGGCGGAATATCTGATTTAAAGCTCAGAGCTGTGTATTTGCAATCTTCTGCAAGCAGGTTCCAAGCCAGGATAAGCCCAATGTAGTGTTACTGTGGTGTTATGTAGATATGACATGATTGAAGTCTTTTTTTTTTCTAATGCCATACATTTCTGTGTGTATTATGTTTTAAAGACTCATAATATATAAGCTCTGTTGAGATGTTCCTTTTGCTTATAATAACCATGTTTCCCCCAGGCTTATTTTGTGTATTAATTAGCATGGATGGAGTTTTTAAAAATGATGGTAAGAATTATCGTTTCAGGCTCCACCACTAAGACTACAGTAAGTACATCAAAATTAAAAAAAAAAAAAAAGTTTTTAAAATCATAATTCATGACAAGATGTCGCCTGCTACTGTTAGGAAGAATGATTACTTGACAAGTTTCTAAAAATCTAAACACGTAACTATGTCTGACAGAAAATAAGGGGAGGTAGCCAGACCTGGATGAGGCACTGTACTCGACCTGCAGGGCTAAGACGACTTATAGTATATACTGTGTCTTCAGTATTCCTTTTTTCTATCACAAGCTCCACAAACAACCACAACAACTTCAGTACATGATACAGACTTTGTGCTCACAACAATTCTATTTAAAACTCTGATGCCAAATGCCTCTAAGGGCTCTGAGGTTAAAAGAAGGAGAAGGACAGTGGAAGAGTGGGAAGGAGAGAGAGAGAGAGAGAGAGAGAGAGAGGGAGAGAGGCTAAGAGGGTGGCAAAATGAATGCCCACAGATACAGTAAACAAATTAAGTCAGACCTTATTTTGAGGGGCCGCCTGCACTAGGCATGAGCTGGCGTCTGGTCTCAGTGTCAGCTCGAAGACCTTTATGCAAGCATGAAGTCCATCTCACGCCTTAATGAGGCAATGGAAAAGCATACAGGCCAGCACATCAACAGAAAAACAGCACCCAGAAAATACCAACTTAATAAGGTGATACAAGCAAATGAATGATTTTTAGAATCATGTTTTAAACAAGTAGTCCTTCCTGAGCATGCAGAGATGGAAGGGGTGAGAGAAAATCTGCATGTGTAAGTGTGCAAGCGTGTGCATGGATGTGTGCTTGCATGTGTGTGTGTGTGTGTGTGTGTGTGTGTATAAACGAATTCTTCTATAAACCTGGCAGAGCGGAGGCTGCCACAGACATCAGCCTCGCATTTGCATATTCATGGCTCAATTTGCACTTGGCTATGCAAATGTATGCAAACATCGTTTCAGAACATTTCAAAAATAGAAACCAGCATTCCAAACGACGTTGTGCCTCTTAATATGCAGCCACACAAGAAAAAAAAAATTTAATGGAGAAAATTGAACAGGCCAAGTAACGGCGGAATATCTGATTTAAAGCTCAGAGCTGTGTTGCAATCTTCTGCAAACAGGTTCAAGCGGGATAAGCCCAGTGCTAGTGTTACTGTGGTGTTATGTAGATATGACATGATTAGAAGTCTTTTTTTTTTAATGCCCTTCTTACCATTTCTGTGTGTATTATGTTTTAAAGACTCATAATATGTAAATATGTTGAGATGTTCCTTTTGTATAACCCATGTTTCCCCCAGGCTTATTTTGTGTGGTAATTAGCCTTGGATGGGGTTTTAAAAATGATGGTAAAATTATCGTTTCCAGGCTCCACCACTAAGACTACAGTAAGTACATCAAAATAAAATAAAAAAAAAAAACCCATAATGAAATTCGCATTACTCTCTGTATGAAATAAGCACTGAATGTTTCATTATGAGTCAGTTTTCTATTATGTGTTTCCTAATCTTGGCAGACATGCCAGTTGAACCCTTCCAGCACTAAAGCAACTGGCCATGTCTTCCTCTCTACCCCGGCTCATCTACAACACGGCATTGTCTCCACTGTGGCTCCCCTTCAGAATGGGGAAAGTTTTTTAAACAGAAGATGAATGGAAGGGGAAGAGTTCAGCAAAATCTACTTTTGCTTAAATCCTATTCATCTGCTGGGCACAAGGCAGGGTAAGCTGTTCCCCTGGCACAGGGTCTGTCTGAGGGGCCGTGTGGGGCCCTCCGGAGCTTTATCTTTCTTCCCTGTGCTCCTCAGGATAAACGGCTCCACATGGAGCCCTAATCCCCCTCTTTACTCAATTCCTTTCCTTTCCTTTCCTTTCCTTTCCTTTCCTTTCCTTTCCTTTCCTTTCCTTTCCTTTCCTTTCCTTTCCTTTCCTTTCCTTTCCTTTCTCCTTTCACCTTTTATTCCCCTTCTTCGGCACTTCTTCCCTCTCTCTTTCTCACTGCCCCACAAATGGCAATAGCTGGCCTGTGGGGACTGTGCTCTTTCCTCTATGTGAGAAAAACAGTTCGCCCAGGAGAGGCTTGTTAAACCCTCATCACAGTTTGAGCATGTTTCTGCTGTTTTGCAAAACGTGTTAATTTTATGACACTAAAGCCAGCAGTAAAAGCAAAGCCCTGACTAATTAGCGAGTGGTGTGAGGTGAGTGGCAAAGAGTGGGCATGCCACTACTACTCGAGGTGCCTTAATCATTGTTTACGAGTTAGC
Source organism: Istiophorus platypterus (assembly GCA_016859345.1). Classification (NCBI taxonomy): domain Eukaryota; kingdom Metazoa; phylum Chordata; class Actinopteri; order Istiophoriformes; family Istiophoridae; genus Istiophorus; species Istiophorus platypterus. The sequence continues at coordinate 9,544,970 of CM029115.1, forward strand.
TCAGCAGGGTTTTTGGCTGTTGCTCTCTTCTCTCCACCTTTCTCTGTGGGCCCGATTTAGCCCTAAACCAGCAGTTCTATCGTTACTCACTCAGCGGTGTGCTATTCTTTCCAGAGAATAAAACGATACATTAGTTTGACACAGTCAGATTAGCCAGATTACAGATTAAATTTTGAGAATGGTCTGTGCAAATCATCTTCACCAGGAACTGCTCTTTTTTGTTTGTACTTCACTACAAGAGCAGCAAATGCAGCAGAAAATACCCTTTAACTAACCGATACATAATCATAAAGCACTGTATTTCTTCTTTCTTTGTGAGGTTTATTTAAAGGTTGTCCCTTAATGGTGCTGCTTCTCATAAGTGGCTACAAGCCTCATTTGGCTTTGTTGGGCTGGTACAATGAGGGAGAGGGGGTTACCATTGAGAGGTAAGTGCATTACCATTCATGGAGAGAGAGAAAAGGGAGGTTGTGGAGCAGAAAGTGGCTGCTGCCTCTTTAAGATGGGTTTAAGTGATCAAAATTTCATGCAAGGCTGCAATTGGTGGTATAGTGTTGCTCTTTAAGAGAGTTGCCTAATGATTGCCATGTGTGGACAGTGGGTTTTGGAAGGGGATTTTGTGGAGGCAGGGGCTGGGGGCCTGAGACTAGGCCAGACTGTGAAGTAGACTGGTGAGGTCTGGGGGCTGGGGAACTTGGAAAGCTGAGTGGAGAGGAGAGAGAAGTCTCACGGAGGGGCTCAGAAAAGGCCAGCCATATGAGATTACAGCATACCTAAGAAATGTGCTCGTCGGGAAAGTTTGTGTATTTTGGGAAGTGCTCCAAATTTTCCACAGACAGCTTTTTATTTTTTGGGTTATCTCACTCTCCCCCGCCTCTCCCTCTTTTCGTAGTTTGGACTAATTGCGTGGCGTAGCGCCCGCTGAGTCAATATGAGAAAGTCTGCTCCCTTTCCTTTTTTTTTTCCTTCCCTCACCTTTCTTTCCAAACATTCACTGATAGTATGTGTATTTTTGAATGCAAAGGATAACATGTCTGTATATTTTTCAAGCATATGGGTTCAGGGCTCTTTTGTAGATTTAATTTAAAAAGGATGAAATTTTTGTAGCGGAGAGAAACAATGTTTCCAGTTTGTGGCTGACAGAAAAGCCGAGCAGTAGCGCAATAGGTTCTTAGGGGACACGCTCCACTGGTGTAACAAAAAAATAAACGCAAGACATCAAGATGTTTGATTAAATTTGAGGAGAGTTTTATCTTGTATTATTACAGTTATTGTATTATTTACTTACATTTGATGCTCATTGTTTTTGCTACAACTCCGTTCCACAGATGCAGGTCCGTTCAGTTAAAGAGCAGAAAAGTATCTCATAAATACTACTCATTCTTATTGCTTATTCTAATTCTACTATCTGCAGTTGATTAAAGGACCAGCATTTAAATTTAGTTTTCCTCCATACAATCATTTAACAAACTGAAACCCACCTGACCTGACGCATATTTGGCTTCTGCAGATTGGACAGCAGCTCTACCAGCAGTGAATATAGGCCATGCCTCCACCTGCTGTTCAGCTCTTGCTCTGTGCAGTCACAGATCAGCAGCCGCTGTGGTTGCTGCGCTGCAACTCTAAAGGTCTGCCAACACTGACCTGCTTCCACAGAGATGGTGAGAGGACTCACTGCACTGCTATGACTCTGGCGCTAAATGCCTGGCTCGACAGCGCCTCGACACCCTCGCTTCGAGGCTATTCGGTTACATACATGTAGTAGGAGTAATGTTATTATTAGTGTTATTATGGTCTTTATTGAGAAGGAACTGTGACAGTGTGAGAGGAAATCAAAGATGCTAAGCACAGTCAGGGTCGGAGAACAGTGCGAACTGACGGTTTTGCCATTTTACTGCAGTTCTAAAGCTGCTATGGTGTTTATCTGGTAATTAAACTGCTCTGCCCCCTAAAGATGGTAATAAGGAGCTAGAACATAAACACAAGGTGCCAGCTTATATCCAAAAACTAAATTATGCCAGTTGTGATTTTTGTGTGTGTGTGAATCCTAAGAAAGGGGGGGGGTGATCAGTTTCTTGTTATAACATGAAAAGTTTCTCATTTAACAAAATTCAATCTTTATGAGATATTGTCCTAAACCTTTCATGTTATTACACTGTTATAACACATGTCACTTTATCTTGGTATATCATAAAACATTCTTGTTATTGCACAATACCAGCATATCTCATTAAAAACCTTTCTCAATATTTCAGAATAAGCTTGTAAGTTGTTGTAGCAAGAAACTTACATATGATACTAAAATGAGAAAAAGATTCATCATGGCCTTAAGAGACAGTGTAGCCTGTGATAATCATACAACACCACTGTATATCTGGATATGTGACAGCTGTGTGTGGAAGTTTCCTGATATATTAAGAAAGTCTCTTAGGAAAATTGAATAATTTGGTATTTAGTAAAAATGAGAGTTATATGCTTCCATAGCAGCTGAACACAAAATATTAAATAGGATTTACACTTTTTAAATTATAATTCTGGTGAAACCAAAATCCGCATGATTTTTTATATGATTTAGTAAAAGGATAGTGAATTGACTAAGTATATATAGGTATAATTAGTGTTGACTGAACATATTCTCAAAGTTCAGAGATATAAAGAAACTTGTTTTAATATAATTTAATCATTGATGGGAGACAAAATCCTAATACATGGATAACAAGTGATATAGACCCGTGGAGCAGTCACAGAAAAAAGTATTTATCTGAGCCCGGTTCTGTTGCTGGCTGCCCTGCTCTGTCCCCTCTCACATAGATACTTATCAGCTTTTAAAGGCGGTGATTCACCCCTATCACCCATCAACAGCACCTTGCAACACACGCTGCCTCACCACTACAAATCCCATTACTTTTATCCTTAGCTAATACTGGGGTGCTGTTGCCTCCTGTCAGGGCCCACGGCACAAACAATTTGCTTTCTTCCGCTTCCATTTCACAGAACTGCTCACGGTCAGAGAGAGACGGCGAGGCTGGTTAGGGCAAGCTGCGGGCCCCGCTGGAAATGTCGTACAAACTTTGAAATGGTTGCCCGAGTTAAAGCAGCTTGAGGGGCAGGGAAATCTGCTCTCAGTGGATGTACAAGAGTAATATGACCAGCCTGGTGAGAGTCCTGCTCGAAGAAATTATAAACTGAGCATGCACTGATCATGCAGGACATTCGTTTTATATACTTTAAATAATGTAATATGTGTGCAGGGAGCATTTATTTGCTCTGCAGCTTGATCTTACTATCCACAGCGGTACACCCGGTGGATCCCGGATGCGTCAGGGCTTGCTGTGTTCACCCTCGGCCAGACTCCGCCTGCCTGACCCTTCTGACCCGAGTGCATTCCTTTCCGAGGTGATTGGCAGCCCATGCAAATACTACACAACCATGACTGGCAGTAAGAGCCACTCTGTGCCCTTCCCACAATGCCCCTGGCCCCTCCCCGTCAATAGATGCTGAGCTGGCGTCATTGTCCAGATACAGTGACCTTTTACCTCTCCAAAGTTAGCGCTTCCTGGGAACCACCCCAGAACTTCTCGGATCCGTATTGGAATTTGTGACACGTAGGCATGATCTCTGTGTTTACCGCCCCTCTCTCCTTACTATCTCTACGTTTTTCTTCTTGACTATCGCTGTCTGTATCCCTCTCCCCCTGGCAGTCCCAGCTGTGAAAAGAACATAGTGGGGGAATGTTTTTAAGCCCATTGAACAACATTCTATTAGCATAAATTTGGTTCTGTTTCTCTGCCTTTCTGCAGTGTCACAGACAGATCTCTTTGCTTTAAGGATTGAAAGGTAAACAGCTTTAGGTGTTGTTTGTGGGTTGGGTTTCCTTCTTGGCATGACAAGGCCTTAGGGCACCAAAGGCATTACAGCTCTAACTGTGTCAAATCTCAGAGGACTGGGAGGACCCCAGCCAACCTATGTTCTCTAATGTCACACACCAGCAGCCAAGTCAATAAAATGAACACCCAGTGATCAAAGAGGTGACAAGGATGTTCATGACAGTTGGATGAAATTCCAAGTATTTTTTACAACACAACACAACATGGTGATGCAAACCCTTTGCATACATATCTTCTCCTGTAGCACTCCATGTGAGTGTTAGTTAAAGGACTTGGAGGTATTTGGATCATTAATAGATCCCACCACTGAGCTGTTGTGCAGTACTGTACACTGCCTGGGAATATTCCCTAATGATTTCCACGGACCTCAAGCCTGCTCCTTTTCCCCTCCCAGCCTAATGTGTTATTCCTTTTGTTCATTTGCCTTTTGTTCTTTCTCTTTATATTTTTTGCTTCTATTCTTTAATTACTGTTCCCACCCAGCGAGGGCCCTGTCTCCATGGCCCCCCATGTCCCAAGAGAAGCAGGGAGACGCGACCATGTGGCTTTGCTGACAATGACATGAATGGCCACAGTGGCAGGGCCACCTCTCTGAGGACTGGGACACAGAGGGAAGGAGGGGGCAGGGGATGTGGAAGAAAAAAGATGGAGAGAATGAAAAGGGGTGGGAAAGATGAGCGCAGGGAGCCTAAGTTCAACCCTTGTTTCTCCTTCTCTGTTCTCTGTGGTTGGGAAGGAATTCTCAGTTGCATGGGTGGTTTTACAGAGAAAGGTGGGATAAGGAGAGGGGAGGGGAGGGGGTTTAAATCACGGAGGACAACTGGCAAACAAGAGGCAAAACCTCAACAAATCCTGGTTTTCTATCAGCACATTAGCCTTGGTGATGTAACAGCTTTACCGAGGAGGCCAATAAAAGTTAATGACAAAGGATTATTTAGCCACCTGTCAAGCTCCACAGAAGTCTTCGAATCAGTACTTATGCTGGTCAAGAATTTATTCCTAGCAAGCACTCCCGATCCATAAAAAGCTGAATGCCAAACACTAAATGGTGTTGCTTTGAGCTCTCCAATGAAGAGGGCAGAAGAGACGGCAATAATAACGATGATGATGATGTTGATAAAGATGAGGATGGTAATGTTGATAACATGTGGTTAAACTATTCAAACCTGAGCTGTAACCTTGTACAGAATGTCATAAAAATATGCATCCCGCTGTAACCAAGCCCCGACACAGACTATATGAGTGCATAATAGTATGTACACACATCTATGAATAAGTCTATATTCCCGTCCAAGCTGACAACTTAATGCTGTCTCAGCCATAGCAACAAGATGAAATCAGGTTGGCAGGATATCATGAAAATCCAGACTGAAAGTGAGCTCATGAAAATCTCTAGAATAGAATAATTCACATCTAAGCTTGAGAAGGAGAGACACCGTCACCCCCCCACACACACACACACACACACACACACACACACAAACACACCCTCATCATCCCACCCCCACACTCCAACCAACGCATGCTAGTCTCTGCCAACTAGTCCATGTTCATTCCAAACACATCTCCACCAGATAATTTTTGTTTAAATAGAATCGCTTAAAACAATTAATTACAGTCGCCTTTTCTCCCCCTATGCACCTCTCCTTTCTCTCTCCCCTACTCACACCCTCTTCCTCTCTCACTCATTCCCCTGTGTCGTAGGAGATACAGGCGGTAATAAAAAGGCGTTTATTGGACGATTTTCTGGAGGCCCGTTGGTTATTAACATGTAAATTAAATCATCACAGCTGTTCCATTTTCAATCAGATGGAGTTTGAGGGAGGCGGGGCGCAGACGAGGACCCAGTGCACTGATTTTATTACGCACACCTTCATTAGGAGCCCTGCAGCCACGATCACCACCACCACAACAATCAACCTTCTGACATATAGACACACACACACACACACACACACACACACACACACAGACACACACACACACACGCACACACACACGCACAAAGGCAGGTGCACAGGCACAAACATACAGCACACTGATAATACAAAATCCCCTAACTACTATGTAAGCTAGCCCCACATAAGTACTGATTCTCAATATGGAAGTGCTCAATCTGTTTAAGTTTTTTATTAACTAAATGATAACAGGAATGCAGAATTAAATTGCAATACACGAAAATATTCAAAAAAAGGCAAAAATTTAATATCCAATTTCTCAAGTTGCATTTGAAAATTGTTTATTCTATGTTTAATATTTCAGCTTCACCTTGTCCAGTCAGCGATAATGTGCATGAATTGGTGGCAGCCAAGTGCTCATAGATCAATACTTTTCCCCTGATAGTTCCATTGAGTGGCTATTTTGTCCTCTGAGCTCTTGACCCAAACATGAAAAGCAACATGCTCTTAAAGACAATGACGCCTTACTGATGGCCTTGGAAAAAGCCTTGTGTCTCTGAGCAGAAAGCACCCAGACCCCTCCAGGCCCCTGGAGACGAGCAGGGAAGAGGCAGAAGAATGGCTGTTACTCAAAGAAATTGTCAGAAAACGCGGCAGTTGATGGACTTTACCAATGATCATTTTTCTAATGCATATATATGTTTTAAAGGCCTCTAAGACGGCCAATCTCATAAACGAGCAGTATTTAAAAGCGCAGGGCAGTGAGACTTAGGCTGTGATGAGATATTGGTAAGCCCATGTGGAAAGGTTAATGTTACCCACAGAACGTGCTAATGGTTTGGATTTGACAATGGCCTTTGGGGAGTGTGGAGAAAACCTCACAGAAGCTAACTCATTGACACATAAATTGTACATTTTCAGCAATTTCATTATCATCTACACCATCTTACTGTGACATATATCAATGGGGATGAAGTGGATGGTCTTATTTTTCTTGCTTTCCACCTTAACTCACAGGCCTGAGAGGATATTGATCTTTCATCTTTTCAGAGGAAGAATCACATTATTGCCGATGGAGAATAAAGTGCCACAGCCATATGGAAATTAAAGCACAGGAAGCAGTGGCATGCAGCAGTAAAATAATGCATGTCAAAACATTAATAGCTTCTATCTTTCTAATGAGTATAACTGGATCAGCTGATTTGTGAAATTTTGCCCATGAATAATGTAAGTTGCAGTTATCAACTAATGAAAAGAAAGGAAGTGATTACTTTGGATGCAAACTGAATATGCCACGCTTGAAACCTTGCACAATCTTGTTATCTTATTTTTTTGTCTTGAGATAATGCTACAAAATACAGTGCCAATAAACTGTCTTTTTTGTTGTCACTTGAAACATTACATTTTACTTCTTTGCCTTTGCCTTTGCAGAAGGAATTGGAAATACTAATTCTATTTAAAGATTCAATACCAGAATGAGGGAGGTAAGTTTGTCTCTGTGTTTGGTGCTAGCGGGTCAGACAGCAGCTTGTATGGGTAGTGGTGAGATAATGGATTGACCTCTAGTCTGTCCGTGCAGAGTGGCTGCATTATAGCAAAGCCAGTGTGAATAAAAGAAAAGATGGTTATTTTTAGCACCTGATTGAAATGCTGGAGGAATCTGCCACTGGGCACAGAGAGTGGAATTGTGAGGGAGATAAAATCATATTGAAAGAAAGAAAGGAAAGAGGGAGGTAAAGAAGAAGGTAAACAAGAAGTAAGGGAACTTGTCTCGGCAAAGTCACTGGTGCTGCTGCCTACATTAAAAAAAAAAAAAAAACAACAAAAACACACAATCCTAAAAGGAGATGCATAATTTACATAAATTGTATATTAATCCAGATTAATTAGCATATATATTTGAATTAGGATTTAAAGGCTTTAAGGCCTATTTTGATTATTCCACTATGACTCCAACCTCTGATCACTCTGAAAAGGGGATGTGAATTTGTAAATTCAACATTAATACACTATGCTAATAGTGGCTAATACTGATATGCAGATTTACTTAATTACTAAATGGATTTTACTCTATTTCGCCATGCTTTGCCACAGTGAGTCAAGTATGTTTGTTTTAGTTTATGTTTAAAGAGGCTTACAGGAACTCACATCCTCCAATTAATGCGAGAGGATAAACTTTACTGGATTTTGGCTGGTTTCCCATTTCTCCGAAACAATAAAAGCCCGTCCTACATTTCCTCCTCATTTCCTACAATTATTGCCGTCCTGAAAATCATCTACATCATCATTCTAATTTGCCTCATTAGTTACAGTAGTTAGGGTAACGATGATCCTCCTATAATATGTCACCAACCTTTATGTGTAATCCAGAGAAACTATACATGCCTGTGTCAAGCCCCATTAGAAACAGAGAAATAATCTCTCTCTCTCTTGAATATATAAACCTAGTAAACAGTGCAGTTTATTGGCACAGGCTTCTGTTTTATGACTTAATCCCCTGTGGTAATGCAACTTGGCTACAGGTCATACTGGTTTATTGTTGCGGCACTACATAATCAATAGGATGGTTGTTGGGATGTTATTGCAAGATTTTGCCGCCTTCGAAATGACAGGTAGAATATCGCATAGAAAGCCATCACAAGCCTCTGTCTTATGATCAAGTGCCTCCCAACACCCTGCAATGAGTTTTAAGTGTTTGAAGATGCTGTAGCCACAGATAGAAAAGAAAATGTGAAAAAGCTATATTTACGGATAGTTTCATGATATAATATTGTGTTCTTTGATTCCTCTTTATTTTGTTAGCACCTTCCAAAGTAGTTAGCCTACAGCATTTGTGCATATGTAAATGCAATAATATCACATAGCTAATCATAATGGGAGATGCAGGAAACTTATTTAACCCACAGGTACAGTATGTCTCCCCACCTAACAACCACTTCCACCCTTAACCCAACCCCCCCCCCCCAACCTCCTATGCAGGCCCCCATCTCTTGTGTCACATGCAACATTGAATGTCTGTTATATTACAATGATCAAGGGGTGATAACTTGTAATAATTGGATGTTAAATTAAAGAGCTCTCTCCTAGTTCTTGCCATCTCAATTGTAATTGTCATTGGGTGGCAGTTATGATGATATATGAGGGATTGTGTTTTGCGCAGTGGAGCATGACCCTGATGAGTAATGCTCCTTTTGGCTGCTTGGCATCTCTCCATTTCTCGGCCTTTGCTTTAACGCATGCCGACTGGAATATTAAGAAGACCTAGGGGTGGCAAAGAAGAGAGGAGAGAGGAGAGAGGGTAAATATGGCTTTGGGGCTCTTGAGGAAGAGGATTAAGGAAAGCAACTTGCAAAATTCATGTATTGCTCTGTCTGTCAGTGTGTATGTTTGTGTCCGCTACAGTATGTATCACCACCCTTGTGAGTCTGTCTCTTCCTCTGCATTGCTGTTTTGATTCAGCATTGTCTGCTTGTCCCATGCCAAGCCTGCCATGCTGTCACCTGACCTAGGAGTGACAAAGCAGAGTCCTTACCCCTTATTATGAGAACATGAGGTCAAAGGCACAGACGCGTATGACAGACACCTCCTCACTTCCCGACCCCTGTCACTTCTCATCCATATGAACCACCACCATAGGCTCCATGTTGCAGACAAGGACACTCGACTACTCAAGTATATCATCCTCAGAATTTATCCTCCAGGGTGACAGCCTCTACACAAGGTCTTTGCAAACAAAAAAAGGAGACTGTTTATGGTATCTACGGTACAGTGTGCTTGCTAACCATCTCACCACTCAAACTGTTAGGTGGCCTGGGTCTGTTGTGCCACCTTAATCTTCAAGGAAAAATTCTATTGGAAAAAAATACTGTTTGGTCACAAGGGTGAATAACTAATGTTTATTAGAAGGAATTAACAATTCCTGTAAAAGCTAATGCATCTTTTCAATAGCTCACCAGTGTTTAACCTATACTCCTTAGCTGATGAGCAAGCAAACAAAAATTTATTGTGGTGCTGCGATAGCTGACTACAGAGAGTTACAATTCATAAAACTGTCACCTGCTCCAGCTCAAGCTCAATAAAAGCTTACAGAAAAGAAATGGCCTACACCATGGTAAAAAGAAAAAAGACTGTTTGGAGCACAGCCAGACTCTCACATTAAAGCTCATGCATGCAGGCTAGGCTGAAAGAAAAATAAACCAGTTAAAGACTACACAAACAGTCTATAAGACAAATCTAGCCGACCCATAGATAAATATACTCTGTGGCAGACACATAAACAAGGCAATGCAAACATCCTGGGACATCCTTGGACACATTTGCAAGTTCTGCATTTCATCCAAAATAAGCAAACGGAAGCAGAGGTAGATAGCAGACAGTGAGCCAGCAGTACCAGTACCAGGGGAAGACAAGGGGTGCAAACCAAGCATCAAGATTCACAGAGTTACAAGGCCTAGAGTAAATAAAAATGTACCAAATCTCCACACACACACACACACACACACACACACACACGCACACACACACACATGCTTTCACAAATTTTCACATAGCTCACACTTTCTAAGCTATCCTCTGGGGGCTAATATGGCAGCAAATTACCATATTCAACAGGCTCATCTCCCTCTCTTCATTAACAGACAAACGATATGCCTATATTTAAACTACTATCACACATTAGTGTCATCATGAAATGTGAGCACGTGTGTGGGCTTACGTGCATCTGCATACAGTGCAGCAGGGATACCACACATACACATGCACACACAGTAGATCGTGTACACTGGTGAGTATGTGCATCCTCACTCCACAGGATCATCCTTCATCCTCCCTGTTCTTCTTTGTGTGTCCCTGTGCTGTGCTTGCTTTCAGAGTGTATGGCAGTGTGTGTGTGTGTGTGTGTGTGTATGTGTGTGTGTGTGTGTGTTTGGTGTGTGTGTGTATGTGTGTGTAGCTCCCTGGTGATGCGGATTCAACTCAGTGAGCTGACAGTGGAGGGGGGGGGGGCAACACCAGCGCAGGCGATTAGCATGAGCTTTCATGGAGTGCCGCATTGGCTTCTGGGAGATTCCATCGTAGGCATGGACCTGTCTCTTCATTGGAAAATGACAACCCCCTGTGGCACAGCGCGCTCAGCTAGTCAATGCCAAGAACCAGCTGCATCTGAATCTCCTGAGTAGATACATATTCTCCTACCTTCATCTCCATCATCAACATAATCATAATCATCCTCTTCCTCTCCACCATCTTCTTTTACATTATGACCATTAATTGCTATATCTTCATCACTGTCTTGATTACTTCAGTGGTAGATATCATAACAGTATCATTATCATTAGTTTTGATGCTGCTGTTCACCATACAGTTATCAGCTTCACAGTAAACACAAAAAGTGGTGTTTAGCGTCATTAGTATAGTTCATAGTCATTTGCTATACAGTTTCAGACCTAGGCTAACCTTCTTATGGTCTACAGCAGTAGATAGTTATGTTATGATTCAGCAAAGTCAGTGCTAGTGCTCATAAACAGTTTATTTGATCAGTGATGACACCTGCCCTGAGGATCTTAGCTGTCTTACTTGTCTTGGTCTGAATGCACTCAAGACTGACAGGTGCAGCTTGATGTAAAGCTTGTTCAGAGTGTGCGATAGATTTGACTGGTCTTGAGTATTCAGGTTGGCTGATACAGAGACATTCACGTCTGAATGCTCTGACCAGTAAAGTACACAGTCTGTTGGCCCCTGAAGGTTCAGGCGCTGTATATCTGCTGTCTCCTCTTCATCTTCTCTCCCCTCTTCTTCTTCATCCTTCCAGCCTGTCAATTCAGGAAACAGGATGGCCTGACATAACCTAATTCAATGGGATGCTTTGTTAAGCATCCAATAGCTGCTGGCTGCCATGTGAGTGTGTTTCAGTCTTTAGTTAAAGGACCAATGGAGGTAACTCAAAAGGTAATCAAGACACAACATTTCCCCCAACATTTTCTTTTCACACAAAGTCTGCTTATACTCATGCAATCTTTGTTTTACACTCTTCATGTTTTTTCAGCCTTTAATGCCACAGTTTCGTTTACTTCCAACACAAGCAAACTTTTCAGGCTTGACAATGGCTTCTCCCATAAAAAGTCCAAAGTATAACCTTTTTTGAAGGATGTACATACAGTATAGCCTAACCTGAAAATTTCACCCAATAGACCACTTCTTAAAAGGATATTATATTCTCAACAAATCCTATAAAAAAGGGTAAAAACAAACAATGCATTAATCTGTTTCTCAGTACTTTCTGACTTCCTTACCCTATCTCTGACACTCAGCCCCCAAACCCATTTATTCCTACTAACACAGCTCTACCATTAAAAAAAAAATCTACTTAAACAGAGATAGTGTATTTACTGGGGACCATTTTCAGTGCTGTATTTCAGCATTTAAAGCAACAGGACAGTGTATGTGAAAAAGACTACAATAACTACAAATAAACTACAGGGCCTGTGTTCTTTGTTATAACCCAGTGAAATGATTTGGCCTATTTTGTTGTTACCTGCGCCACGGAAGTTGTTTTTTACCCACGTCTGTTTCTTCGTTTATATGTCGTTTGTATTAAATTTTGGTGCAGATCCAGTTGAAGGGGTGGATCCAGGAATTTTCTTACCGCCTTCCTTAATATTGCTATTCGGGGCATTTTTTCAACATCAATATGGTGGAGGTATGTGGTGAAGGTATCGGCTCTACTGAGTGCCATTCAAATTTTTGATAGTTTCTGGTGAATAATTTAGGTCTAAGGCCCAGAGAAAGAAGGTACACTATATCAGGCTTTGGCTGCATAGGCAATACTTGTCATCAGGATCAGTTCATCAGTGGCTTTGGTCCTTGCGTGGGTTTTTTTCTCCATGAAAAATATATAAAATAGAACCAGACTTATAATTTAAGGGTTATTTGAAAAATTGTATGTGATAACAGTATATTCAAATAAACTTGACTTGGTTTACTGCTTAATTAAACAGGCTGACATATCACAACATTTGAAATCAATGCTAACCATAAATGATCTAGAGCGTCAAAAATTGAGTAGTAGAAGAGCAGAATGCAAGAAGTGCATTGGATGACATGATCATGTTAATCTCTCTTTAAATTGTATTCCGTTTGATATCTGTAGTGAGGTTTTTTCTCTCATTTTCTGGGCTCTCCTCTGGGCCTTCTGCTCATTTGGAGCTTTGATTATTTCTTTGTTTTTCAATACAATACTCCTTGTACTCTTTTGCTTTCCTCCAGGTACACTATCCAGCTATGATCAACCGTGGAACAAGTGGTATGCACAGGGGCTCAAATGTCTGGAAGAATATACTGCAGTGTCTCTTTGGAAGGTGTAGCACCAAAAAGGTTTACTCCATTATTTACGCTGCTTTTGTAGTTTTCTTTTGTGCTTTATTTTATGTTTCATACTCTGTTAGGATGACCCACCTTCCCTTGTGCACACTGAAATGGCAAGACATCTCACAGTGACATTATAAATCATCTGCATTATCAAGAAGTGTACATACTGTATTGCTTCAAAAGTAAAGAAAGAAAAAAACACCAGCATTTCCACAATATTATTTATTGCAACTTTTTCTTTTGACATTGTCTGCTGCTGTTGTTCTGCCACGCTATAATATGTATATTTCATTGTTAAATTTGTTTGGCTCTATTATTAGATTATTCAATTCAGTTGTGAATGACACATGTAAGCATACATTTTAATTTAATAATTGTGTACTTAATACTGAATTAGTGTTTTAATGTGGAAGCAATACATTCAAAGAAAGGAATAATCTGCCTATAAGGAGACTTTTTTTGATACAGTTGGATCAAAAAGCAAATTATGGTAATTCCAAGTATTTATGAAATAAAATCTCCCTCATATAAACTTGTCACGTTTGACTGAAGGGTTACTTCATGCTATGTTTCTGCCTCATTGATATCGATTCCCAGTGGGAGAGATGTGTGTTTCTCTCTCTGTAGTGCACATTTCAAACACTGAACCTCTCCCTCAACCTATGCATATGCCCACACACACACACACACACACACACACACACACACACACACACACACACACACACACACACACACAGAAATCTCTCTGACAGCCCCTCAATTTTTTTTTTTAAATCATCAGTAAAAATTTGGTTGTTTAAAACATTTATGACTGATTAGCAGAGAACTTATCTGTTTTAAAGCCTTTCATGTATAAATCATGTGTATTTTGATTTGAAGGGGCTGCTTCTGCGTTATTGATGAGGCGCTCGACTCTAATCAATTAGTAATTGGAGCACAGCTTTTAAATAATTTATTTATTAGGCCTTGTGATGTGTTTAATGGCAGCCCCTTGCAGTGCAAATATGTCTGAAGTGCCCTAATGAGTCTTTTATGGGCCAGCCCAGGGAAAATGGCACATCTCACTCTGTGACATTACTGCGCAATATGCCTTGTTTACACTGAATTGGCAAGTCAGAAAACCAATGCAAATGCTTACAAATTGTAATTGTGGTTATCTTGCTCATCTCCATGTGCCCTACGAAAAGAACTTGTATTCATGTTTTTGTTTTGTCTCATCAACTTGTTTTCTCTGTGCTGACAGTCTATGTAACTGATAACTTGCGTGGTCTTCCGACTCGCCAGTTAGTAACCTCGTGTAAAAATCAGCAGTATTTATTGCCATAGGGAAAAAAGCGACCAGTACAAAAGAGTCCTGCCAAACTTTAACAGTTTAATGGTCTCACAACACATTGTGTGGTGCATTCCAAATCTTTAAATGTTCCTCATACTGTGGAAATATTCTTGTGAGATAATTATCCTCCACATCACTGATAAACCACCTGTGTGGAAGAAGGCCACCACCTGCCTGAGGACAAACCCCTGGTGAAGGCCTGAGCTGTTTAGCCAAAGTCTATATCACCAGCCAGGTTATGCACACCATCCATCATCGTCAGCCTTACTGTGTTTGTGGTCTGTCAGCAGCTGTGTGTATGCGTGCACACGCACGGTGCACATGTACACGTGCGTGCGGGGAGAGCGGTGTATTGTTGGAGAGCTATTGCTCTCCTGGCAGGGGTGGGTTTTAATTGGAACACCCAGTGAGTGCTATGAGTGCTGGTGTCTCAATGAAAACTCTACAGACAGGCACACACTGATCCACTCATATGGTGAGCTACAGTGTCCTGAGGGACTGCAGATTGTAAAGGCATTCACAACTTTAAATGCCCATGCATAGTCAGTCCGCCGACCCATTATGCTTGTGTGTTTGTGTGTGTTTGTGTGTGCATGTGTCACATATGTCTTCATTTATGTACCTACCTCTGCATGTTATGTCTTTCTTCTTTAAAGATCTGTCAAATATATCATCATTGCCCATGCTGAAATGACAACTAGACTGTTTAAACATTAGTGTATTTTTGTTTCGACTTGAGATTACAATCAGCATGCAGAGGGGTGACAGTAGACACAACGGCTGCTGAGTGTATATAGCATGTGAGTCTTTTGTCAATAATGCATGCATATGAATATTTTTGCCACAACAAATCACTTGGCTGTTCCTCTGAGATTTTAACCTGACTTAGCACATGCATGTGTGTATGAGAGTGTGTTATAAGAATCCATGGTTGACAGAAAAATCACTTATCAAATGTAATCCATCCTTATCTCTCTCCATCCTTGTCCCTATCCAAATACCCGGAGTGATAGTTCTTCTTTCTATCTCCCCTCTTCTTATACTTTCAGCTGCATATGTCTGAGTCATATTTATCCACTATTATTACAATTCCCTTGGAGTTAATCTGTTACTTTATTCTGTTTTTCCACTGGTTTTTCTCTCTCATTTGAATTCAACTTGCACCGCACCCTCCCCACTCTCTTCCACACAATTTATATACACATGCAACCCCACACGCATTCACAAACATACACACGCGCGCACAGTTATACACAAGCTCAGCCCTCCCCCACAAGAGAGACCTAACGCACACACACACGCTCAATGTTTCAGCGGGAGTGGTGCCTGACAGGAACAAGTGACAGCTCCCTAATTACCTCCTCACTGTAGACGCTGACGCTGCCTGAGACGCACTGCTCATTTTCCTCTTTCTCCTTCCTCCCTCCTTCCTTCTCTCTCTCCCTCCCCTCTCTCCTCTCTCTCTCATTCACCCACCGCTCTATTCCCTTTCTTCCTACCCACCTCCTCTTCTATCTCCCTTGTGGTGAATTATGCATGTCCAGGAACTCCCAATCTGCATTCACACCAGCCCTGCCAACACCAACCACCTATATGTTCCCTTCATCTGTCCTTCTCTTTCCTCTTCCTACACATTTACACTCACTTATCTTCTGTTCTTTGGAGAATGACACTCCTATCTGATGACATAGTTATATACAGTAAAAGGAGATTTTTTTTGAGATAGTTGTCCTTGATCAATAAACACTTCTGAACATTGCATGTGGCTACGATAAAGGGCAGAGGCTAGAGGGCGTCATGGTCAAAATTAGCCGTCCTCATGCAGGCCGCTGGGACCAGTTTTCCCCGAGGTGTCTAAGTTTGAAATAGGGAGAGGGCCCGGGGACGCAGCCTGGGATCTCCAGAGAATGATAACATTCACTCTGGAGTCCCACCACACAACAGCAGCCCCTGTTACCACACTACACCTCTACCCCACCCTGGGTGTCAACTCAAAGGCCCAGATTGCATTTCCAGTTGACGTCTGCTGGCCCCACAGGCATGTTTTGTTCTAATAGAAAATGGAACCCTTGCAACCCCCCGCTCCTCGTCCACCCTCACAGTGCGATTGTCCACTGGGAGCTAGTGCACAAACACCAATGCTATCTAATCATGAGACAGGGAATAGGAAGGAAAAGCTAGGATAAAGCATAAGGTGGGTAGAGAAGGATATGGGAGGAGGAGACTTTTAAAGACAGCCAGTTGGAATAGAAAGACAGGAGGAGGGAGAAGGAGTGTTAACACAGAAAAAAAAGAGATTGAGGGCAGGAGAGCTAGAGAGAGAGCAGAAAAAGAGAGACACATTCCTAAGAGAGAAGAGGAGGCAAGATAGTACATAGTAGGGACGGAGAGAAAGCACACAAAGAGGGGTGAAGCAGAGGGGTGTCGGTGGCAGGTAGGCAGCTGATGGAGTGTCACTGACAGGCGTCACTCAAGGGAACAAGTTGCCAGGGTGCCGGTTAGACGAGCCCCTGCAAACATTGTAGTTCCTCCTCTGCACAGAGCTATATACAAGCTAGAGTCACCATATTGTTATGAAACAGTGATGGACTTAATGTAATGTCACATTAATCCGGACTGGACCTCTGGATACTCCCACTCAGCTCACACTAATTTATGTATTTGGTAAAACAGCATGTCCCTTTTTTGCTCTCTTTTCATTAGCCATGTCATGGTATTAGTTTTGGAGCAAAGCAAAGCAAAGCAAAGCAAAGCACAGCAAAGAAAAGAAAAGAAAAGCAAAACAAAGAGATATAAACTAGCCACAGTAGTAAAACAACAGAAGGGAATGTGCAAATAAAAGATCTTAGTAGTTTGTTCACTTCTGAGACAGTTTCGATGGGCATCTTTGGGTGAATTGCTCTATAAACTAAGAAGTGCATACTAGGTGATGATGAAATTGAATATGCCTGTAACATTTTTCACCATTTTCCTCTGAAAGCAGCAGTTTCCCCCTGCTTTTGTCAGCACTGAGAGGATTATATTGCCATGACTGTATGGATTATATAGTAACACAACAGGTTTTAAGAGCAAACACCATTTTACACAAATCTTATGATACTTGAAATCAGCTTCTCCCCTTGCCTCGTCTCCATACATTTTGTATCAGGTGGTTTGAACTTGAGGCTAATAGATATTCTTGTGGTGAAAAACATGTTCTTTATTAATCAAAATAAGTGGTAGTACTGATTTACTGGTGAAGTGAAGGTTAAGAGCAATTTAGCAGTTTTGAATAGCTTTTTTAATGATCGAGAGGGATGACTGTTTTTCCTCTTTAAAAGAGTACTTACTAACTTTGCCAAGTAGCACAACAGCACACTTCAGTCCAACATCAGTGTTTGTCCTGGCTCCAGTGAATGCTGTGACTCATAAAGGTTGCTTTATAATTCCTACACTGCCAGTGGAGCCTTACTTTAACCTGTTATAGTCAAACTAATTATTTAAGAGCAAGAACTTTGTTCCAAATTGAAGCTGCCAGCATAGTAAAAAAGCAACACAAAGTGTCCTCACAAAAGATCACTCTTAAGGAAAAAGAAGGATAAACAATTTAGAACTATTAGAATTACTCTTATGAACGTTGTAAAAATCAATTTTACCCACTTGTAAAGACACAGTTTACTGACCGGTGAACAAGTGAGGTAGGGAGGTAGGACTCTGAAAATTTGCAGAGAATTCACTGTGTATCACTGACTATGGTAACCGTCTTCTTGCATGACATGTATTTGTTGCGGTTTGGAGATGTAAATTAGACAGTTTTCTATGCTTTTAAAAATATTGTTTTTTGTGACAATTAACCACTTGTGAAGGAAGTATTTAGTTCAGCTAATTAGGCAGAAGTAGAAGTCCTGTATCGAAATGTTATGTGAGTAAAAAAAAAAGGTATTAATAGCAAAAATTTACTTAATTTATCAAAAGTAAAAATACTCATTATACAGAAAAAGTCCCCTGTGGATGTTAAAATGTTATATACTTTATATTATTAATGGGTTATTTTTACTTTTACTACTGTTGTGATGTTTAAGAAATACTTAAATATTAAATGAAATACTTAAATATTAAATGAAATACTTAAATATTAAATGAAATAGCAATTGTATATAATGTTTGGTAATTTATAACAGTGCATCATATTTTATATGCTCATCACATGTTTTTTATGCAAAATCGCAATTTGTAACATGTAGTGAATTAAGAGAAATAAAGCGCAATATTTCCCTCTAAAATATACAGTTGATTAGAGGTAAAAGGCAGCATGAAATGGACATACTCAATTAAAGAACCTTAAATGTGTACTTTAGTACATTATACACAAGGCTTTTACTGACTATTATTGGTAATAAGCAAGAAAATATTTTGAAATTTGAAGTTTTATATTAATGAAAAAATGAACATTTTACATTTCAGTTGAATCATTGGAAAACACAACTCGTGCCTTTTCTGGAAAATGGAAGCAGCACTTGAAACCAATACAAATAATACCTTTGAACATTATGAATTAGTCTAGAAGTACCTGAATGGCCAGCAGAGGGGCTGCCACTCTGTGAGACACTGGCTCCTCAGTCTGTAGCAATGTCTGCCTCCAGATAGGAGAGCTTGTTTCAGACTTTATGCTGAAGGACCATTGGAGAATGACCGTTCCTCTGCGAGCAAGAAGAGAAGGAAAGAGGAGGGGAGGGTCAGGAAGAAGCAAGCGTGAGTGGCTGTAATGGCTTTTTGGGGTAAATTAAGACACAGGGAGCTGTTTGGCTCTGCGGCAGCGGAGTGGTGACCCTTATTCACACAGGTCGTCAATGCCTCCTCACCACCTCAAGCTCGTCACTATAGTTCCAACTCCTGATCAGCTTCAGAGCAACGTTTATCTGACTGCCACTGCCCATGATTTATTACCCCATTCCCTGCCACTGGGGCTCAGTGTCATCAGGCCTCTGCCACTCTACAAAGTCACTACAAGGCCCTGGTTTCTCACCCAGACCTCTCGTTGTGCTCCAGCTGACTGCAGTGGGCTAACATATTTCAGCAAGGTAATGCTGGGTAGATAGCTACATATGAAAGTAATGGATCTCTCACTGTCACTTTTCTCTGATTGTAACAGACTTGTACAGTCACATGGACGGCACTCTCTCTCTGAACACATACCCACAGACACAGACACACACACACACACACACATACAAGAAAACACACACGCACACACACAGAAATCAGTCTCTCTTCTGCCTCTACAGCTTGTTTATAAACCACTGGGGCACACAAAGAGGCAGGTACTGGCGAGGTATATTTAGTCTGTTTCTGTTTGGAGATACTCTCTCTCTCCCTCTTTCATGTGGTGGGTCTTTCAAACAGGTCACAGTCCTGTTGTTCATTAATTTTACTGGCTGTACATCATCATGGGTAATAACCAGATCCATAAACACGCTGATTGGGCCTGCTCCTTAGATTCTCATGCATGTTTACTCATTTATTATTGTGATAAACACTCTTCAGTATCACGTTCTTTTAGTGTATA
>CM029115.1:9570000-9687500 GCA_016859345.1 Istiophorus platypterus
ACTTTTGTCCCTTTTTTTTACATAAAACGGGGAAGATGATAATTTGTCAGTTAAGAGGGGCAATTTTGATGCCTTCAAAACCAAAAACTAATCATTTCAGGATTCTGTGAATCCTGTATATTATGATCAATTAGTAAGAGTTTAAGTTACCCTTGCCAATGAGAGGCAGCAGGTGTGGTGTAAGTGTCAAGTCAAGATTAAACTGACAAAAGGGAGTGTGATTGAGAAATATTTTCCGTTTGCTTCAGATATTTGAGCATTTAACGATTTCTCATCACATTTGCATGAACATATGCGCTCTGTCTTTGAACTGAATTTCTGTGAATGTGTCAGGAAGTTAATTAGCTCTCTGTGTTTGTATGTCATTGAGTGTGCGCATATGCATTGGTAATTGCAGGCTTGTGTGTGTGCGTGTGTGTGCGTGTGTGTGTGTGTGTGTGTGTGTGTTTTTTGCCTGTGTTGGAACCCACCCCCAGCACTGAAAGAGGACAAAGTCACAATCATATTTGTTACAGCTGGTGGTAAATGTGACTTGCTAAGTCATTCTTATTGTTTTATTTTCTTCTAAGCAAAAGACTTAAGCATCTTTCCACTCCTCACCCTCTTCCTGCTCGTTTCTCTGTGTCACATTTCCTCTACTGATCTTTCTCCATCCCCTCACCTCTCTCTCCCAAACTCTTTTCCCTCTCCCTTCACTGCAGGATGGTCATTTAATCCATCTAACCAGCTGGAAAGATAAATATTCCTTAGTGGAGTGTGAGGCCCCTGCCTCTCTACTCACGCAGACCGGAGATGTGGGGAAAGGCTCCCTCTCTGCGGAGCTCAGACGCCCGAATGCCTTAATAAAGTCTTCCACTCGACCAGACACTGACAAGAAGATGTCTGCGAAGACTCAAACGATTCATATAGGCTTTCTCCTTTTATTTAGAAACAGTTCAATCTTTTTGCTCAGTTGACTCAAATATTGAAGTGGGTATCTTGTAAGAAGTCATAAGGCTCTTTTTGAGATTAAAAGCATTTGCTTAGTGGTTTAGAGGTTGTAGTGTTAAGGAAAATAAGATAATGAGAGAGGGGAATGTTTTCTTTGCCAAAATCAGCACACCATCCTAAATTTCTACAAAAAAGTCTATGTGAATAAGACTTGAACATAGCCTCGTACATGTATATGCTATAGGGGCGATGCCTCCATCACCCTTCTAGCATGTACATTTTCCAGGCTGCATTTGGCTGATTATCCCTGAAGGAGGAACGTGGATGGGTTCCTGAGGCTGACTCATGGTTTCTGTTTTGAGAGGTCCAGTCCAGTGCAGGCTGGCCCGACTGAAACCTGTGTTTACACAGCCTCTCAGGCCAGACTGGGAGGCCCTATTTTCACACCCAGGTGCTTTCCAAAGAAAACCTCCTGCAGAGGCCCCTTGCCTAAGGTACACCACACTGAAAACTATACATACTGCCTCATGTTCCTGTTGTTCTCTTTTATGCTTCAGCAGCACACTTATTATGATAATACAGAAACTAAGTATATGGCATTGTGGCAAAAGCACTGCATGTGCTGTGTTTATATGCAACTTAAAAGTAATATTTTCCTCTGCTCACATGGATAGTGAGTACATCATAGCAAATATTCTCTGTTTCTCATACTGGCATTACTCGCTGCAGGGGAATTTGGTTTCTCTGTGTGTGTTATTTGGTTGAGGGAGCTTGAAAAATTGGTATTCTAGAGGCTGTTAACTCTTCAGACAGCTTCACTGCTTGAATGAGTCAGCATGACTCCCTTTGCCTGTTTAGGAGTGTCAGACCTTAGCTTTCAGGGAGATGTTCAGCACAGGGTCAACCCCAGAGGAAGGATGCTGCAGAGACACAGAGGCAAGAGGCTGAGCCAACCGATCCAAAAACTGGAATCCAGAAGCTGAATAGCACTTTGCCATCTTTTGTGTACAAAAAAGCAAACAAACCACAATGTTGAATACTGTATGCACTCTTGTCAAGGTAAGACAACAGTCACTCAACGCACACAGAAATAAACACTTAAAGATGGCTGGACATACACACACAGACACACATGCACACAGCCACTAGCACCTGAAAATATCACTCCAAAGCCCCTTTTCAGACTAAAAAAGGCTATGCATATATGTATATGATAATTACATTCCATATATCTTCCAAAATCCAATTTCCATCAGTGGTAATTCTGCTACACAGGAGTAATGGGTATATTATACAGTTATGACAGGCCCAGCTCCCTCCCTATACCCTCCCCATCATCTGGCATACAGCCCCCCCCCCCCCAGTTCGAGCCAGACTGCTGAACAATCAAAGTAAAGAGTAAAAATATGCAAAATGAGGGAGTTTTCACCTCATGTCTATGGAATGACTGAGACAAAGATATGATGGGAGGATAGGTAAAGGAAGAATTCACACCCCTGAAAAAAGACAGTATACAGGATTTTTTAGCATTTTTTGAGGAGAAAGTAAGAGTAATGTTCATATATTTCTTTTCTTTCTTTCTTTCCTTTCTTTTTCTCTAGAAACTGACACACACACACACATGGTGTCTGGCTCTGATGTTACATGACCTGTTATAAGACACTGATCATGTTCCGGTGAACCTTGCTTTACAGCATGACAGGCTTTGGTGAGCACACAGGGAAGAGGAATGAATAAATGAGTGTATAAATGACTAGGCCAGTGATTGAGTGAAGAAATTATTGAGCTGGTAAATGAACAAATGTTTGAGCGAGCGAGCGAGTGAACGGCTGGGACATTGAGTATGTGTCTGACTGAGTAACTGAGCCAGTCTGAGAGCCACACACACTAGAGGCAATCCAAACAAACAGCTCTAAGTGCTGCAGTGTTCGCTGAGGGACCTGGGAAAAGCCCCATCAGTCCAATGAATGAAAGCATTCTGCCCCCTCGCAGCCTGTTATTAAAATCAATTAATGACAGGGAGGGAGGCCCCTGTAAAAGCTGACTTGTTGGGCTCTAGGGGTCTTTTGCGACACGTTGCCTTTCTGGATCACTTGTGCCATATGGAACCTCCCCTCTCGTGGCACATAACTCACTTTTATGAGGGCTTCATTGGCTAATGATGGAATAGTGCACGAGCACTGAGCATGGGAGTGTTCCTGTCCCCATAACTGTCACTCCCTCCGCTGTCGTTGTCGCTGTCACGCCGATCTTTGCTGAGACATTACAGTTGGTGTCAAAAAGTATGTCTCTGATAAAAGGTGGGAAAGAGATGGTAAAAAGGAGCAAACGTGTTTTTTTTCCCATAGCAGATTTCTGTTTGTTTAGACGCAGCAGACAGACTGACAGAGAACATCCAGGCTTAGCATGACAAAATAAACTGACTCAAACGGGATCATGTTGTGTAGTAACAAAGCCTAAGGATCTAAAGCATCTTTTACCTGCCTGTCTTCAATGTTTAATACTTCTGTGTTCTAAACCTAAAAAATATATCACATTAACACAGGTATGTCATTCCCTTACATACATATTGATATGCACAAAGAAAACGTTCCTGAATCTTGGTCCAGCTTCAGGCCAGACAGGCCCAATTGAAGAGGAGTTTGGTCATCATAGAAAGATAGCGTGGCTCTGCTGGAGGATGGACGCAGTCCATTTACTCACGCTAAAGGAACCCTACACTCATTTTAGTGGAATCCCACGGGAGTGAAAGAACTGGAGACAAACTTGCTCGGGCGTCTTGCGTTTTCACAAGGGCAGTCTGCAGGAAATTGCTCTGTTTTGCCATTTTGTCTGAAGCACTGAATGTGTTTTATAGTTTTACTTGGAAATCAGATGTGCTACCCCCTGCAAAATCTAGTGGTCTCAGCTTAGTGTTGACAGTCACACCTTTGTTGCACCACACCACAGACATGCTCACTGGGCAATTTCTCTGGGATCACTAACAAGGGGATGCCTTCTCCTTAGAGATGAGTACAGCTGACCCATCAATTACTTTCCCTGTGGAAGAACATAACATGATAATTATGATAATGACATGACATTGTGATAATGACATGATAAGGAAGTGTAAGGATGAATCTGCCCCCTGTGCAGTAAGTGCTTATCATGTCAGCAGAGGAGAAACTAGAGCAGACAAGAGATGCATTTAGTGCCTGTAGGTAAAGAAGTGCTTGGGTATGTGTCACGTGTATGCAGTGGTTACGGAAGTAACATGCTTAAACACCTGATCTGGTGAGTGTGATAAATACTTTAATGTGAGTTGTCATTTTTGGACATTTTTATAACCTAAGAGTCTACTCTTTTAGATTGTTTTATGTGTAAGTGAATGCTTTTTCTGATATTCAGATTAGCATGTACTCCTAGTTTTCTGCCTCCCTTAGCCTACATGCAGCATGCAACACCTCCCTCTAATCATTTGACCTCAGCTACAATACCTTGGGGCTGTTTGAGTGATGCTGGTGTTGATGTGTCAAAGCTCAGCTAGAACATAATATTTCTTCCCCTTGTGCCCAGCAGACACCTCCATCAGACAGAAACCTGCTGTCTTAAGCCACCAAGAGGTGATAAGCAAAGGGAGAGTCCCCGTTGTGCCACCGGGGCAGGCAGTATGTTTTACTATCAAGTAATTCAATACCACCAAAGCCGAACAGGGTCACAGTAAAACATTTTCATGTAATGTCTCTGCCCTTCACTCTATGTGTTTATTGTAGGTGCAAATCTCCTTCCTCACTCCCCCGTGTGAAGCCAAACCAGTGTTAAGAGGCCAGGATGTATATGGTCAAGATTGGAATTGGTAGTGATGGACAGAGGGTCCAAGTTGTGATTGCAGTCGATTGCGTTATCAATCTTGACAAGCAGAGATCTTGGAGAGCTCTAACTTCCCTGAATCTTGAAGATTGTCCAAGATGATCTATAGGAGCCCAATTTTAAGATTAAGTCTTGGTTTATTAATTCCCTTTGCTGCCCCTTTTCACTCTTGTCACCTTTTGTTTGTCTGTTGTGATTTAGCGTATGAGGTATAGACAACTGTATCCAAGTCCTTATCCCTTTCCACAACTTTAGTAGGGAGGGATTGCTGAGTCTGCTGCACCTCCTTGTCTTAGTACAGTATGTGCAGCTGCTCAGCCAGCTCATATTGATAAACGTTGTCCAAATCTGAAGAGAACAGGAAAAATTCTGCAGGGAGTACAGAGAGACTGAAAAGAATCTGAGAACCTTCTATTGGAACTAATGATCTGAAAAAGTGCCGTGGATTTAGAGAAACCCAGTGGTTTTATACTGTATATATCAGATTTTTTTTTTTTTTTTTTTTTTGCAGAGGCTTGTTAAGGTGAGAAAAAAGACTGATATTTGACACCAGGAATTCCTGAAAGAGCTAAACATAAATTTAAAGACATGGGTATGAACTGATCAAACCACAAAGAAGCATTTTGTCACTCTCATTCTGATTTGTAGTCGGTGGCACTTAGGTTGAAAATGCTGCTGAATACTTCATCATCCATATGCCAAATACACCATTTTTCATTTCTTGTTAATTCCCTTTCCAAACCCTCCTTCTATTCCTTCCACCCCTCCTAATCTGGCTATAAAGGTCAGTTTAGCATAATGACATCATACAGACGAGCATGGGCAAACCAAGATTACTAAATCTGACTCTAATGTGGCTTTTCAGATGAAACAGCATTAAATGACATTAACGCCACTGAATTCACTGGCAGCTTTAACAGAGATTGCTCAGGACTGGCCCTTCTTTACCCTCTTTGTATTTTTAATGAGGTGACAGAGAGAAGCAAGATTGGAATGGGATGGTCTTACAACATGCTGAGCTGGGATCAGATACAGTCTGTCTATTTGTGTAATATTCCATCAGCTCTCTTATAGGGCTGGGGTTAACCTCTTCAGTGTGACTGACATTTTTAGAGCAGAGGCACCACCACTGGCAGAACCCAAAGGGTCTTTTAGCAAAATATTATAGCCATCATTGGCACGATGAGATCACTTTTTTAATGTTTCTTTGACTTCAGGCCCAGATTAAGATTTACTCTAGGCTTTGGAGATGAACAAACTGGTTTGTGATTATCACTGCGGTTCTCTAAGCTTGTGAATTAGCAGGCCCTTTGCTCAGAATCTTCACAGTTTCAACATCTGTTTGGGTATTCATGCCCTTGAGCACATGTTGCTGTTTATACCTCAAGACATAGTGGAAAATAGCATATTTATCACACACACACACACACACACACACACACACACACACACACACACACACACACACTTCTGCAATTTTCATTTAAATCAAAAAATAAATAAGTAAAAAAGAGAACAAGAAATGTGTGGAAAAACGGAAAGATGAAGAACCTTAAACACAAGAAGATGCCTGGCTCCGGTGGGTAGTCTTTAACATTCATCTAATCCTCGGCTGCTTCCAGATGAAGATGTTTTTTTCTGCTCCATCTCTGTGGCAACAGCAACTTTCTCAGCACAGGAAGCATGAACACTGGAGGGGACGTCAACTGGAAAAGAAAAGGAATGACGACACAGGGGTCATGAATTATACAAAGGGTGTTAGCAGCTTTGCTACACTTGACATCATTAAAGCCTGTATTAATTACTGTTATGAAGCATTGTAAATCACAACCGTAGCACTTTCTTCATTGTGGCTTAACACAGCCCTCTCATAACTGACTCATGGCATGCTGCATGCTGGTTAAGAAACAATACACTAATCAAACAGCAAGTGCATGTGGCACAACTACCTAGCAGATTTCAAGCGTCATCTCACATTGGTACATTATAAAAGAAATGTGCTTTCATGTTGACTCAGTTATTCCCATTTTAACATAAAACCACAGATACAGACATGAAAGCATATAAACACATCGCTGCCACCATCACATTTACAATTAAAATTCTTCCACTAATGAACAGCTTCTGCTTTAGAATACAGAAGAAAAATTGGGAAATAACTGGCATAGATATTGTCTGCTGATAAATAGCTTTATATTAGAATTGTTTCAAATAGCTTTTTATATTTCAAAGAATTTCTCAAATTAATATCACACAATCCAAACAAACCGTTGAATCAGCAATAAACTTGACTAAGTTAAACAAAACTTCCACTTATTTAATGGACTCAAATGCAAAAATGTCTGTTCCAACTTCTTTGTTTTGCCAGTCACATTTTAAATGAAATACAAATGTTGCTAAAAGTTTTTTTCCAGGGGAGGTAAGGTCCATATCCTGAGTCCCATGTGGTTAGTTTGGGCAACATCAAATTCCCAATCTATGCCAGCCACACCACAACCTTAACGCTGTGTAAACATAACTATAAGAAAACAAATAAATTAATCAAAAAGGTTTCATAGTTAAAGTCAAAAGTGTAACCTGGACAATATATTTAAAATACACAAAAAGTTATCAAAAGATAAACTTTTTGCAGGTTTGTATTATCTCCAAGGAGGCGATGAAACCTTTCTTTTTGCTGCTACAACTTTCATAAAAACACATGCAGCTGATTGGGGTTACAACTTGAAATTGTTATCATATCATGGTGAGAGCCCAAACCAAATCACTGCAATGTTACCACCCTGCCTTGTTCTGCTCTGACATCTGATGCACATGTCTGCTCTCCTACTAAAAGAAGGAGGCTTATGAGGAAAATCAGGAATGAGGGATGGCTCTTTCCACAACTATGTCTAACTGGTAGAAATGGCCCCTTCCAAAATCAAACTATTTATGCCTAAATTTCGACCAACCTGAAAAAACTAGAGCTCTATATGGTTTCACTTGATACGATTTATACTTTGATGCTTTCACCGGACTCTTCTGTTATTCTCATAATCATCTTTTCTAAACAGTAAAATGTGTTTTGCTACATAGTGCAATGGAAAAAAAAGAAACTTTGACCACTGAGAATTTTCCGTGGCCATGGTGGTTGGAGTCCTGACCAGCAGTGGTCAATGTGGTGTTTAACTGTGGTGGCCGAAGGACACGGTCATGAACAGTGTGTGCCCAGGCTTCATTTGGCTCCAGAGACAGGCATTAACATGGTAGGGTTCAGTTGAAACTTTCATCTGTGCAATCAAGTCGCCTGGCATGTGTCACACAGTGCGTAATTGACAACTGCACCATCAGCAGTCAAACCCAGAAAGCTCAAACAGTGTGAAGAACACATGAGATCAGGTGCAATTCAGCAGTGGATTTTTTAGAATCTATGTTCATCTTTTTTTTTATCATGGCAAAACAATCACTGCACTGTGGTCATGGAGAGTCAGATCCATGTCAGTCAGTTAAGAGCTAATCCCGCGTAGCTGCACCCTGCTCTTAGTAGATATCCAGAAAGTTCTAACAAAAACATTACTTACTGAAGGAAAACATGCTGTCATGTGGGTGGTACTAACTTGTTTAAAGTGATAAATGAAGTCCATATTTTTTTCAACATTCTTGTTTTTGTGGTTTTTGGCAACAGGTTCAGTAATAAACATTCATAGCTTTGCTGTTTGGCAGTGCCTTCACCAGAAATCATCTTGTTACTATATTGTCATGCTTTGATGTCACTTTTGTGCCAGCAGCTCCCAAACCACAAATTAACCGGCTTTTACTGTTCTAATGCAAAGCTACAAGTAATGGAAAAAGGATAATTTTATTCAAGGCTGAGACTCTTTATTTCTATACAGTTATGAGTACATTATGTACATACTGTATGTACAGTAATTTGGTTTATCTATTTAGTCATATTACTGCATGACTTATACAATCACTGATAATGGGTAAGGGACTCCATATACTAAGATAGCAACAAACACACAGTACTTATAGTTAATCACCCACTGTTATTATAAAAGGATCTTAACAGCGATATTTGCAACATTTACAACATCAAAAACTATCAATCGCTCATAAACACCTCAGCTCACTTGGACCACAATTTCAGCACAAGACCAACATCATAATTGAAAGAAATATTCTTTTCTGCACATGCATTATTCTTACAGGCCACAGACAGTGGACAAGAAATGAACTGGTATAATAAGTCTCCAGCTTTCTAAGTGTAAACTGTTAATTAAGAAATTTTACCATGGCTATAAGACATGAATGGCATGTTTTATGCAACCAATTTCAGAGTCAGATATCTATATCTTACACCGGTGTCAAAGTCATATATATTTTTTTCTTTCTCCATTGTCCTTACTGGTCAGAAAAGGAAATCAAAAGCACCACTTCTGATCAACGGTCTGACCATTGCTGCTATTTGAACCAATTAGTTACAGTGTTGATATAGGTGAGGACACTTCCCTGTTCTCTGTCATTTTAATGAAGTACATTACTGCATAAACACTGTACTGTCCATTTTCGCTGTGGAATGCACATACAGTGTAGACAGCATATTATATTATGTCGTTATCTGATAGTCACACTACAGTCATCTAAACAGAAGAAAATAAAGGTCCAACTTAGAAAGAGCAGAGATTACATTCATGTGATATATTAACACTGATTCACAAAAATACAGTTAAAGGGCATATTTATCTCTTTATATGTTTTAATGGTGCTGAGAAACTTCAAATATTAAGTCAGTTCTTAGTATATAGTACAATTTAGAGGAACTGAAAAAAGATTAAATCACAGTAAAAGCATGGCATGAAAAGATTTCAGGTAATTAAGTGTCTTTGATTAAGATAGGATTGAATCAAATGTTTACTTTCAGAACCTCAAGAGTGTAATCAATCTAAATATGAGCCTAAATTATCAACCCAAAGCACTAATTGGTCTTTGTTGTTCAATCTTGGTTTGCTGTTTGTATTTACACTATGGCATAAGGATTACTTATCTCACTAAAGCCACTGAGGCATCAACAGGACTACACCACAGCTGCAAAGCTAATTAATGTGATTTATGCTTGTTTGGTTGCTTGTTAGCTTGCACATTTTCGAAGAGAGCAAATCATCTGCAAGTCATTGTCTTTGGTAAATAAGAAAAACTGAACTTTTTAGAAAGCATAGGCAGCCCCAGGGAAGGGTTCAGGGGTGCAGGGGTGCTGTAGGTACCCCTAGGGTAGCCATTGTACCCACCCCCCAAAATAATAAAATTCTGTGGTTTATTCATAATCTTAACTTTTTTAATGTGTGAATACTATGATTTATAATTTGAAAAATGTATAAATACATCGGTAAGAACGCTGATTATTTTTAGACTAAAATATATATAAAGCCAACACAGGTGACAGATTTGGACAATGGGTATAGCACACATTGAGTTTTTGCGCTCACTTACAATTCCTTTTAGGCAGAGTGCAATTTTTTGGTTACTTACCATTAGCAACATAGGTGTATCGTAATGGATGCATAAAAATCCATGTGGGGTGACTCCAAATGAAAACTGAAAAATTCAAAACGAATAGAGCTGATACAGATGATGTGAATGGGTCTCATTAAGCTGAAGACACAGGTAGTCATTGACCAGGTACAAGAAAAGCTGGAAGATGGAGAGGAGGTAGTGGATCTACCCGCTACTGCTGCTGAGGATACTAGCATTGCTATACATGATACTGGCAACCATCCCTAAGAGGGCTCAAGATAGCCAGTTCTTCCAAAAATAGCTGGCATGGCTATTTGGAAATCAGCAGAAAAGTTTTAACAAAAACTGGTGGGCTCAATATTACTGGCCGGAATACAGTGTAAAAAGATGCAGTGTATTGCTTTGCTTGTCGGCATTTATTTTTTACAACAAAGGACATGGATTTCATTGGGAACCAGCATTTACAAATGACAGGTTCAAAATTGGGGAAGAAGATCAGCATCAGTAAAGTGTAGGACACATTTTTGAGACATCGAGTGAGTTTAAACAAAAACAGAGAAGTGGCTCAAAATTAGCAAAGATGCTTGACAGGAGACATTTGGCATTGGTTATGGAGAACGTAGGCTGTGGTGGAATGATTACGCTATACAGTTTGCACAGTGAGGTCACAATGAGGGTGAGGAGTCGTCTAATAGGGGTAATTTTCGTGAGCTTTTGCATGTCATTGGAATGTCTGATGCAACAGTGGACAAGATGTTAGCCAGCAATCCATCAAATGCCAAATACATTCACAGGTAGACAGGTTGTTAATGGAGATGAAATGGTGCTTTTCAACAGAGACAAATGATTACTGAGAAGTGTGCCAGCCCTAAGCCCCAAACACACATCTTTTCTAGACAAACAACACTGCCCATGGCCCGTCATTATGTAATCAGTGAGGAAAACTTGCCTGCAGAGCTTTACTTTGCTATTGCAAAGAAAAGAAGAACAGGGACATACTATCACCAAAACTCCAAAGTTCCTATCCCCCATGATTCCTAAGGAGGCCATACAAAGATGGATTTGTAGACTTGTACAAATTGAAATGCATTTCTCTTCCATGTCCCATCACTTGTGGACCTTACATCTCTATCCCTTGAGCTGAATGTCTTGCTCCAACACGGAATGACAGTGTAACTTTCAGGTTCTGCATATGTGTGTGCATATGTGTGAGTGCTTATGTGTGTCAGGGGTGTTGCAGTAGAAATGAACCTGTGGAAATGGCAAATTAATGGGAAACCCTAAAATTCACAGCAGCGTCACTGAAATTCGAGCAAGCCCATAGCACCAGCAAAGGAAAATCTCAGGAACTGCCATTGTCAGCGAGCCTAACACTGGCTCACTCTTTTGCCTACAAAGGTGACCTAGGAGCGCACTGAGCTTGCCTTTTCTGCCTCAAACACTTATGTAAGCTCTGCTTAAGCCTTTGCTCTGAGCCAAAGGTTTTAAAGACTTACTACTTTAAATGCAAAAAATAAGCTCCAGACATTGTGAAATTCCATTTTGGCAAGGATAAAATTTGTTTCTATCTTATATGTCGATGTTACTGGTATTTGAATAACTTTACAAAGACAAACTGCATAAAAACTACTTAATATCCTCAAAGTCTTCATTGTAAAAAGGAACATATAATACCCAATACATAGTAAAAACAACTGACCCCAGTGGCCATGATGGTACAGTATATAGACAATGTGAACTCCGCACTGATATTCTAAAATATTATATCCCCTATGAATATTTTAATGGTTATGTAACTGTGCCTCAAACTCTTATTTTCTGGGAGGTAACCCCTTGACAATGACAGGGAGTTTTAGATATTTAATGGATCAGATCTGCAGTTAAACAGTTTTCAGGGGGCCCAGAATTTCTTGCAGTGCTCCTGGTTATTTGTATAAGCTAGCAGCAAAAACCATGAAAGTCAGGCAAAATGCTTAAATGAACACAGTTTGTACTTCCCTCATCCCGCTCTTTTTTGCTGTTCCCCACTGGGCCGCACACAGTGGGAGAGGCGGCACTATTTAAGGATATGGCACTGCCATTTGGCTGGGGGGTTCACACGTGTGCCGGAGGTCCTCATTTTGATTCTAAATCGCCTTGACACCAAAACAAACAAACTCTCCTCACTGCACCAAACAGGCCTGAAAAATTATGGGCAAAGGGAGGGATATGCAATTACAGCAGCTAATTTGTGGTCACTAAACTTAGCCCTATTCCCAGTACCCCCAGCCACCCTCAATTTTAAATGTTGGGGAGCACAAAGTGTGTGTGTGTGTGTGTATACATATGTGTGTTTGGAAGAAGTCTGAGAGGGGGCTCTGGTAGTAGTTCCCCCTCACAGCTGTAGGAAGGTCAGACAGCACCAGGGCGATTAGCTTTGCTCATCACGTACAATTAGGGTTAGCACTCTGCAAGGAGGCATCTGTTGCTAATTGAAGCAGAATAGATATCAAGGAGGTCCATGCTTTCCCCATGCAGAAAAAAACAAGCTCAACTGGAAGTAAATAGACTTTGGCTTCTGTGAAATTGGAACTATGAACCACCTGCACATCATACAGGATAATGCTCTCGATCAGTGGCTTTGTGTGTAACTCTTATGAATTAGTTGGGTATTACACCAACAATAATTGGTCAGGTAATTTCAAAATGAGTGATGAATTGGTTCCAAAGCATTACCGATACACAAATCCACATCTAGACACGCAGAGGCAGACAAAGAGACTGAAGTTATTAAGGAAAGAAGGGGGATGGGAAGTAGAGACAGGAGACTGAGCGTGAGTGCGTCAGAGCAGCGCCAAAACCGGCCTGTGATGGCAATCTGATGAGACTGAACCATGTGCCCACTAGCCAGCTGACATCAGCCAGTGCCTCTCTGACCAAACCTCCCGGCCCCTTCATGCCAAGGCCAGATGCAAACAAAGAAAAATAAGGCAAGCACACACAGACAACATCCGCACAGATTTTGTGTCCAAATCAACACCCTGAAAAACACAGAAACTACAAGACAAACCACTGGATTGTGCTAGAGAATAACAAACAACAGCATTTTGGCGCCGTTAGAACCTATTGGCACCATTCTGTGGCTCGATTTCTTATTATACAGTAACATTTGAGCAGGCAAAAGAGGTGCAGTAACAAGCTGGCATACTTATGTGATCTTTGGAGGAAAAAAAGCTCTACCCCAGAGCAGCAGCTATATCTGTCATGGATTTGGCATCTTTTTTAAACAATACAAGGCTTGTGTGTGTTGGAGGTGGTGGTGGTGGAAAATGTGAGCAAGAGCACTTCAATATAATACCCGAGTGCTGTGCTGTGGGATGATTTTATGTGCTCCTTCTAGTACCGGACACACAACTTTCACACATACATGAACACACACGTGCTGAGATATCCCTGTGGTGCGATGGAGCATAACGGGGTTTATCCTCTTTGACCTTCACGGTTTGACTCCGAAGTAGGACTTGGCTGGTCGAGCTGGTATCAGTGTTGATGCAGCCAGAGCACGACGTATCAATGCTGTGGCTTGATGGCTCTTTCTCTGAGTGTAATAAGCACAGTGCATCACTGACTCTCAGTGTGGACTTTTAGCCTGTGCACCTTGGTATGTTGGAAATGGCCCCAGAACCCATACAGTTTAAAGAATGTGCTTCCAATAATCATATATGGACTTAATTATTTACAATGGACATTTAACGGTTATAGCAGGCAAACTGGATGCTATTCATAATCTGAACTGGCACAGCTGTGGTGTTTTGTCAGATTAGTAAGATGCATATTGATAGTTTAATCAATGCAATGGGACTGACAGTTTTGAAGTATGGTATTTCTTAGTTTATCATGTTATGGCTCACCTACTGAACTGAATTTACTAGAGAGTATGCTAAGGGCACTGAATATTAGATAGGAATTTAATGCCTACGAGAAACCACTTTAAAGGGACACTCCAGTAAATTTACAGATGAAGTTCAGTTTACTCATCATGAGGAGAAATTGTGAAAACAGCTGTAATATTGAATCTGCTGCTCAGGAGGTAGTTCTCTAGAGTCTGAGAAAACAACCTTCTTGACATCTTCAGGGATATATTAGCTTGGGTCTGAGGGTTAGGATTTTTAACAAAGAACTTGAGGTGTAGAGTGCTTGGAGAAGCAGGGAAAACCTAATGAGAGATGCAATGGAACTGCATATAGTATTTTGGATTCCTAGACATAAACAGTTAATAGTACTGAGTCATATGTCCTTTATCCTTGGTTCTCCAAATCTGAATCCTCCATGAACATTTCATCCATGAACATTTCACAAGAATCCCCCTGATAAATAGACTATCTGTGCGTGACCTCTGTTTCCTTTTATTGTGAGAGAATGTTCAGACACCAAGTTGGATGAGACATAGATTTGATTTGTAGTTGAAAGAACTTTTGGGCATGCAAAATAATTCCCCATAATAGCTGTGAGCCTGCATGGCAGAAATTGATTTTATTTATGGGCTGTTAATCAGTTAGACCCGCCTGAGCCTGCCTGGGCTACCTACAGTAGCTCTTAAATCCAGCCTTGTAATAACCCTCTCTAATTAGGACTGAGACACACTAACAAGGGACACCACCATCATCATCACTCAGCCACCTCATCATCATCACCATTCTCATTATCAAGCCTGAGATCAAATTCCAGCCTGGCTCCGGGATAGGGGGACTTCAGTCCACCTGATGTATTGTGTATCATTAGATTGTTGTTATTACTATGCCATGGGGAGTCAAACAGGATGGAGATTCACTCCTGTAATATTCTATATGGCCTACTAGGGAGAATCCACTTGACATTCTCCACCTAATGACAACAATCTACTGAGGCAAAGGGCTGACATGTTAATTTGTTTACTCTCCCTCTTTCCTCTTCTTTCTCTCTCACCCAAACATATGAACATCACACATAACCAACTGTACTCAAAACTGCAAAACTGCAAAACTGAAGGCCATCTCAACATAATACAAATGTTGGCATCCTTGTCTGCTCTAATCCACTTTTCTCACAGTATCGATCTCTACCAGATAGAATCAACCCCAGTCTCTTGTTTAATTCATCTCAATTTACACTGTGGGATGCATGTATCCATTTGAAAGGCGAAGAAATTAAAACCCATGAGTGACATCACGGGCTGGTAACTGGGTCTGTCCATGCAACCTCTGCCTATCCAACAACTTACTCAGACTCTTTCTACTGCTAAAAAGGAAGCCACCTGAAGATCAATGACTTTAGCCAGTCTGCCTAATCCCCCAACTTGTGCTGAGAGAACACTTAATGTAACAGGTCCAAAGAGAAACACCTTGATTAGGGTGTGAGAGGAAGGGCCACAGGGAGCCACTTACATGGAGAAGCTTTCCATGCAGGAGTCTTTACCAGACCATAGATTCACTCACTCATGTATATGAGATGCCACAAACACATAGCATCTTTCTCAGTTCATTGCACAGCTCCATTCACATGCAGACACGCACACCACTCCACTCTGTTACCAGCAGGAGGACCAGACCATCCAGCACAGCTGGTGTATCCCAGTGTTGACTCTCTAGTTGGGAAGGACTGCTGCAGGGATTTACCATATCACCGTAGGCAAAGCAGAGATTGGTCGGGTATGAGTCGATCAAGCTTTATCTCTCCCCAAGGTACCCACACAAATCTCTCCAATAAATAACCTGTTCTTAATTCTGATTTCTTAATGCAACTCCTGCAGAGAAGATTAATCAGTTTGAGTGAGGCCCCCAGATAGCTTGTTCACATGGAGACTCTGCACCGTAGCTCTGACTGCTTTAAAGAACTGATTGCATTATTTTATTTCTTTTCAAAGAAGGACTCAACATCATCCAGCTCTGGCATGCGCATACTCTTACATTTTCACACCGAAAAGAAAAACACACGTGCGCACAGACACACGCACACACTCACACACACACACACACACACACGCGCGCGCGCAAATACACGCACAAACACACACACACACACACACACACACACACACACACACACACACACACACACACACACACACACACACACACACACACACACACACACACACACACACACACACACACACACACACACACACACACACACACACACACACACACACACACACACACACACACACACACACACACACACACACACACACACACACACACACACACACACACACACACACACACACACACACACACACACACACACACACACACACACACACACACACACACACACACACACACACACACACACACACACACACACACACACACACACACACACACACACACACACACACACACACACACACACACACACACACACACACACACACACACACACACACACACACACACACACACACACACACACACACACACACACACACACACACACACACACACACACACACACACACACACACACACACACACACACACACACACACACACACACACACACACACACACACACACACACACACACACACACACACACACACACACACACACACACACACACACACACACACACACACACATGGGCTTTCACACAATCACTAGACCACTGAAGTATTTGGCACTGTGCAACTGTTTTGACTTACTAAATCTGGATGGAAATCTGGATGGTATAAACATGGGTGAAGCAAGATGTGTAAAAACTGAGTTGTCATAGGGATTTCGGACTAGAACGATGGTAACTAACATTCAAACCCATTTTGTTTTATTCACACTTATATTGTTTTATTACCCTTGAGCATAAGTTCCTTCCTGGGGAAACAAAAATGAAGGCAAAATAGATGAGCAGTGGAAATATGTATGCCCTTTTATTCAATCAGCCACTACATATTCCTCTGCGGTTCGACAAAAAGGAGCTAAATATACATCAATGGATGATAATTCTCCCAATAAAATACCCAAAATAGAAAATCTGGAGAGAGATGTCCCTTGGTGCCCAGAGTGAGAGGTGTGCTTCAGAATTACCATACAGAAATGAATAGCAGCGACAGTGTCTAATGTTTTGTGACACAGCACAAATGTGCACACTCTGGCCCAATCCTGAGCTGAAGCCACTCATCGGAGATATTAAATTAAGAAGTGCTGGAGTAGAAGGGTAATTCACTTTTCTGCTTCACTGGCTATCATTGCCGAGCAAAGGAACGCTGGTGGTAAACTATCCCTATCTTGCTTTCCGTCTTTCTCTCCCTTTCTTTTGCCTCACCTCACTCTCTCTCTGCTTTCTGTCCCTCATCTTCCAATAGTCGTCTTTTCTTTTCTGTTCCTCAGATGTCTTTTTGTAATCATACATATTTTGAGAATTATATTTGAGTGTCTATATATACACACTCAAATATAATACGCAAAATATGTATGATATATATATATATATATATATATATATATATATATGTATATTCAATTTGGACAATTCTGCAAAACCTAGGTTTATGGTCCATGATGATTGCATTCAATGCCAACATTTTGAAATTCTCCCTTTCTACAGTATCTGGCATGGACAACAAAACATGGTTTAGTTTAAGAAAAGATCAGGTTAAGGCATATAGTGTAGCATTCTATGGTTATTGAATGTTAAATTGACTGAGGTTTAGGAAAGATTGTGGTCACAGGTTTTAAAAAAAAAGGATCATTAAAATCTGTAATGGGATGTGAGCTCTTCACTTTTGCATTAGCATTAGATGCAATTCCAAGGGAAAGGTGGAGCTGAAGGATTGGCACTGGATGTACATAGTAATGTGCAAATTTTACCAATATGGATGTAATTCCTAGGGATACTGGACTGGGCCAAAAGCAGTAAACTGGAGGTGGAAAACACATCAATCCCAACCTAACAAACTGGACGATGTAGGTGACACCAATGGAAAAGCATTTGTTTTTTTAAGTTGCTAGCAAGCTCCAAAAAGTTTCTTTTACTGCACTTGTGATATACACACATGTTATTGTTATGAAGAGTATGCGGCCATGCTGAAAATCAAAATGCTACCATGGTAAGATGAACGTTATTAATCTCAGAGGAGGGGATTTGCATCATCGCAGCAGCAGCAGAATGTAATGCAATGCAGTGATGTTGAGACAATTTAGCACATTGTGATGTTGACTCCAAAGCCCAATAGGTCTATGATGAAGGCTGTCTGTCTCTGCTATAATGGATACCTCCCTGTAGGATCATTATAAAGTTAGGCTAGAAAAGAGCTCTTCCTGATCGATTGACACCAAAACCTTGTGGTAAATACCGATGTTTCAGCTGGAGGAAAAATTTTCTACTTTTCAGCTACATTGGAAATGATAAAACACAACATGGTTCCAATTCTGTTTAGCCAGCAGTTCAAGAAAATTCACCAAACACAACAACATGGACATAGAAACAGGAGACGCATTGCTGATTTCTGAAGAGTCTTGAAGTGGAAGTGGACGTAGATATTTCCTAAAAAGGAAAGGCTGCATGTAACTTTTTCCATCTCTAAAACTAGAGTGTGGACTTACACATGCAAATACTTATTTACTCATATGATACTTATAAGAAAATGCTGGTCAGGTGAGATGTAATCAATTCAATTAATTTAGTATCCAATTGTTTTCCTTTGTCTGAACACTTACTACCTGGACTTAAGTGTAAAACTCCACCCATATGCATGCTAGAAAAAGTATTTGCCAGACTGTATGGCAATCAGTCAGATGTGTGAACAGCCGCTTCTCCCACAAGATTTAAACTTTTCCTTTTGAGTTCATGTATTGCTCTGTTAGCGTGGTAATGAAGCAGGGCTGAAACCAAATACAAATCAAGACCAGCTTTGAAACAGGATGCATAATGCAGTGGAGGTGAACTCAAATGAAAGAAAGGACGATTTGTTTACCCTCGATGAAGTGTTGATGTTGGAGGTCTTTGTTTCAGGAATATACAAATCAGTCTGTTTAAGATACTTTGGTACCTCACTTTAGGGACAAACAAGAAAACGTTGGCTTGAACATGAACATGTCTGGGAATGTGCAACAGGGCATTCCTTTGTTTCAGTTACAGATTCAATCTCCTATATTTTCCACCCTTACAGCTGCTTTTCTCAGTGTGCGTGCACACACAAAGAGAATGTCAATTTAGCATTGATTACGGTACAATTAAGGTAATGGCTATATTGAATAATATGACCTGCATTGAATATTTATGGAAAATGATGATTAAGATATTCTCAGTTTATCGAGATAATGGTATGACCTCCAGCAGGATGGAGACATTTCCTGAAAAGTAAATAATAAGTGTGGAGCGAGAAATGGTAGAAATTAGTTCATTCCTCCATCCCTCTCCCAAACTGAATTTCAACTTCATGATTCTTCTGTTATGTTGTTTTGGTGCTAAAGGCTGCGAAGGACTGACCTGACCCAGTCTGAACTGATTCAGAACTTCTCAGTACTCACTGCAAAGAGAGGGAGTGAAGGAGAAGAAAGAGATAGGTGGTGTCTATTTATTTAGGTGAGGAAGTGCCTCTCTGTCCCCCGCCCGCCCCTCCTCATGTATTCTGAGGCAGAGAGCTGTGACTGAAACACATCGCTGCACCTCACTCGGGATGAGCTCTAAATAAATGGGGGGAATGGGGGCACAGAAGCAGCGTTGGAGAGAGAGGCGAATGGAGGTTGAAGAGGAGAGCTCCTTAAAAAGGGTTGTCAAAATAATGAAAACAAATGGCGATGGAGTCTCCTGAGATGGAGTGGAGAACTTCATTTGTGAGTTGTCTTTCCCTGGATTCTGCTGCGCCACAGCAAGTTCTCGCTTTAGAGACCAAGGGAAGCCTCTGCCATACATGGCATGGGAAACTGGGAGGGAAGTGAAACAAGGGAAACCGAGGAGAAGAAAAATGAGAGCTCTCATTGTAATAATTGTTCAGGGTCAATTATTCCCAGGTTGGAGCAAATCATGCTGATATGTGTTAGCATGCAGCTCAGAAGGGAACTGCTGAATGTAACATTACCATGGATATGATCCCCAGTGATGGCTGTGCAAAAAACCAACAATGTGAATTGATTTTATTCAGCCAGTCTAATTTCGAACAAGGGATTCAAATACAGTCTTCTGCAAAGTCAAAGATGTGAAAGGATAAGTATCCAAGAAAAGATGCTCTGACAGGCTGTGAAAGTGGACCAGTGGTACTGTTAAAATACTTTTATCCACAGTGAGACCAGACAACTCTCACTTTCATGAAAGAGTCAACCGTATTTAAAAGAAGTAATAAAATCATGAGCAGAAATTTTCTCTAAATGAAGCTTAAATGATACAATATAAAATATATTTCCAATACTATATTTACTCTACCTCCCTGTTTAGTTCTTGGAATAAAGTTGGATCAATTGTCATTTTGCTTTTCAGTGAGGCATAACATACACCACTTTCCTGCATTTCCATCTCCTCAATTCCTCTCTTTATCTATCTTCCCTCTGTTTCATCCTCCCTCCCTCTCTCTCTGGCACCTAACATCTTCTTTTGCTTATCTCCGCCTTCGTTCCTCATCCTCCCTCCTTCCCCTGACTTTGA
The DNA here is from genome assembly GCA_016859345.1 of Istiophorus platypterus. Classification (NCBI taxonomy): domain Eukaryota; kingdom Metazoa; phylum Chordata; class Actinopteri; order Istiophoriformes; family Istiophoridae; genus Istiophorus; species Istiophorus platypterus. Next base: position 9,590,872 of record CM029115.1, read on the forward strand.
CTTCATCTTTCAAGTATGGCAGCCACAGCAGCAGCAACGCTGTCCGCCGTCTGCATTCTTGTCACGTGCCCACCAAAGGTTATATGGCCCACTTTCTTATCAGCTGCATTGTGGGATATCTCGGCTCTCAGGCCTGTCTTCTGGAGAGCTATCTGTACCCTCCGCCTCCCTCTGTTGACTGCTGGGAGGACAACCTTTGTCGACCTTGTTTTTTTTTTTTTTTTTTAGCCTTTAACAGAATAAAAATGAACGAGAGAACAAATGCAATGCAGAGAATGAAAAGAAAAGGAGGAGAAGGTAAAAAAAAACAAACCTCATAAGTCCCCTGAGAGAATGTGTGATGAGATTGGTCCAGAGTTAGCCTTGTAAGAAAAACGCCGTTGGCCCCCTCTCTCTCCAAGTACAGTAGACACTGAATCAATATCACCCACCCACCCCCTCCAGAAGCATTCTGCCCCTGCGCGTGCCGTTCACCTGTCTGCCTGTCTGTGTGTGTGTGTGGGGAGGGGGTTCATTGAGCTGCTGGTGGAGGTAGAAGGAGGTGTACGGATGTTTGACAGAGCCGTCATGTACAAATTCATTTTGGATCCAGCCAGACTTTTGCTATAATAGGCACACATGCTCAAGGTCTTTGCGGTCATGCTGAGACAGAGGAGCAGATAGATGCCTCTCTGCAATACTGAGAGCCTCCAAACAGGAGACATGTTAAAAATGTCTCATACTGTAAGACATCATTTAGGAAGTTTATGGGTAATGGATATAAAGTGATTTTTTTTTAAACCCTGATTTAAATGGGTGTTTTTCCAAACACTCTTTCGTACCCTGGGCATTTGGAGTGCACAAATTGAGCATATTGGTATAAACTTAAAATTGCTAATAAATTTTTCAGAACACTGTAATTACCAAAAATGCATTTTTGCCATTTATATGCTTACACATACACACACACACATACACATACACACATACACACACACACACACACATATATATGGCTACAACTTCCAAATTAGTGAGTACAGTTTTAAAAAAATCCCAGTTTCTATCCTGTGGTCATTCCAACGTAGCATTTTCATAATCATGTTTCTAAATTTGTTGATTTGTGACTTATCATCTGTTCCTTCAGGCATATATTCATTTTCACAGTCTGTCATCAAACTTCAATATCAAAGTAAGTGTTGCAAAGGGACACTGCAGTGAAACTGACACACTGATAGTTTTGCGAGAGTATGCTAACATACACTTCTTCATTCTTTTGTGTTAATTCATAGTTTCAGTGACACATAAAAGTATCTAAAAAAACAGCTTTACATCCCTTGAGTCTCTGAAGACCCTGTAGAGACACAAATCAAAACTGAATCACATGGGTTTTGTTCGAGAAGTAAGAAAAACTCATTCAAAATCACACCATAATGATACAAATAACTGCAAATCTAGCATTGAAACATAACTCTTCTCAGCAGTATGTCATATTGTTGTTTATTGACTATGTTTTTTTTGGCAGCATTTAACTAACAGCATTTCCTGTAAGCCCTAGACTATTCTGGGTTAAGCATTGCAGCTCAACATAAGACGTGGGTCGAGTGGCTGTGGTTAGCTCAGACATCTCTGTAAAAACAGCAGGTAAGATTATAGCTAAGAAGTTTAAAAAATGAATGAAGAGAGCCTGGTTGAATTTTATTGGTAAAGACAAAACCAAGCCAAGATGACATAAGTACCACTGCTAGTGAGATACAGCTTTTTGTATGCTAACATATTAATCATTTTACAATTTGTTAAATTACAATGATTTGAACCTCTAATAGTGAGTGCTGTAGTGGATGCTGATTTGTCTTAGAATATAGAAAAATAACCCCCAGGACTATGCTTCCTTTTATCAGAAAGACTGATGAAATAAATGCTGAATGAGAGATTGAGTTATAGAATCTTGAACAGAGACTAGCCTAGACATGACGCCATGACTTCGGTGCTCAATAATTTTCGTTGAGAAAAGCATAACAAAAACAATGATTTTCAATGGATTTGACACTTCAACATCAGCGATTTGTTAAAAACAAATAGTTGGAAGAATAGAAGGCATCTGAAGGCTCACCTGAATAAAATGAAGGTGTCAGACGAGCTTTACTATAGTCTTGAGGTTCCAAACACCTGCAAAGGATTAAGATATGCTAAATGTGAAATCTGTTAAAAGTTTTTAGATATACTAACTTTGATTGCTATTGCCACGTAAAATGTCCTTTAACCCAGTTTTATAAAAGCTAGTTTTATATATGACCCAATCTAGTTGTCATGTGTTGCTGATTGTTGGGAACAACAACTGGGCTCTCACAGAGAACACAGACTATTCCCACCTACTCAATCATCTGTTTTTCACATGGTGGCCTCAACAAAGTCTTACTTTACTGCTATGCAATATTTGCTGGGGCTTTGATACAATGATCACATCAGCACACATTGCATAACAGTGGAATAATGACAGCTTATGTACGGGTAACAGCAGCAGCAGGTAACAAACAGAATTATCCCTCCACCAGCATGCAGCCTGCAGCTTTAGAGGTGAAGTGGGGCATATTAAATTCAGGTGACATGTTACTTGACTAATGTTATGTTGTCTGGAAGTTTAAAGCATGAAGTCTACATTACACTAAAGGTAGAAATGCCTTTTTTTTTTTTTAAAATCATAGATCTGTTAAAAGCCTATTTATTATTTGCTATCATACCTGACTCTTTATGACAAACCATTAAAACAAACACATGTACATGGTTATTCAGCACCTATACTTCAACATGCAAATTAATTTTATTCCCTGACAAAACCACATTTGTTGAGATATCTCATAAAATGCTCAAAGCGTAAACACTTTTGTTGAAACTTTAAACAAATCATGATGGATGGCGTTCCACAGCCGTGTCTCATAAGAACAACATTTGGAATTTGAAAGGAACCCTCTTATCCCCAATCACCTTGGTGCTGGTCAGAACACTTTTTCAAGTAGGTTAATTGCAACTTTGGGGGCTTTGTAAATAAAACATGAGAGTGCTTGTGCCTGCTGCCTTGAATAAACATCTCCTTGAGTTAAAACAAAAAAGTCACAACACTTAAACAAGGAATGTCATAAAACACCAAAATGTTTAAAAAGTGTTTATGTGGCCCAAACCCAGAAAAATTATTTTTACTGTATTCATGGCATTACCATATTCTATTACCATATACTCTTTTTTGGAGATGCCACGCGTGTTCCCTCGCAGGCCCTCTGAGAAACCCACCTGGGACTAACTAGCATGAGCTCTGACTTCAATCTCTGGATTAAATCTGCCCTGCTCTCTCCCTTTTTTCTTAACTGGGTTATCCGTTCAGTAGAGAGCAGGGTTAAGAGGGGCGATGGGGGAGCACTTAGCAAGTGAAGGCCATGGTGGCAGAGCTGGAGTGTTATTTAATGAAGTAGAGGATCAGGATGCACAGCGCTGAACACACTAGATGGTGCAGGTGGTGCTAAAGGAGCTAAGAGCATGTGTTTGTGTATGTTTGTGGGTGCGGGAGTTGGCGGCGGAGGTGACAGCAGGTTGTGTTGTATGTTCCCAAGAGGAGGGGGGGGGGCTAATAAGATCACTTTTTATTGGCCCACAAGCCCAAAGGAGTGTTTGTTTGTCTGCATGCATGATGGAAGGGATAAAAAGTTAATGCATATGCACTGAAGAGCAGGTGACTGGGCTGGTCACTGCTGCCCCCTGCAGGGCATGCTCAATCTATGGAAGTGTATGTGTGTGTGTGTGTGTGTGTGTGTGTGTGTGTGTGTGTGTGTGTGTGTGTGTGTGTATGTGTTTGCATGTGAGTGTGTGTGTGTGTATGTGTGTATGTGTGTGTGTGTGTGTGTGCAGGGGGTTTGTATTTGCATTGTTTCTCTTGTTTCCATGTCCACAACGTAAGCTGTGGACATCTTTATGTTGACTGAATGCTGCTACATGGCAATTTGCTAAAATTATGATACACACTCATATGATACACACTCGTAAACATTAACAACATTTGACCGTGTACATCAGAATCAGTCATAGTGTGCATATTCTCATTTGGCATTGTTCTTTTGTATTATGTCTTTGATTGAGCATTGCCACGACGAACTAAACTGCTCTCATGTCTCTGCTTCATTCAGGGTATTAATGCTATTGCAGTTTTATTCACATTATTGATCACTGGTGGCAAACTTTTTAATTCTCCTGACTGCATGGCCAAAGGCACTAATTTGTGAGTTAGTTCGTTAAGTGTTTTCGAGCTGTGTGTGTTTGAGAGAGAGAAAATTTGAATGAGAGACTTTTTTGGGACTTCTCCTCGTCACCTCAAAGTTCTGCTTCTGTGCGTGGGCAGAGATTGGATGGGGTATCAGGGTTGGGTAGTAAAAAAAGGGAGTGGATCAGGGTGGCGGGGGTGTAAATACAACATGGGGGGAGCTGGGTGAGAAGAATATCAATCGGGCATGCGGCGGAGAGGCAGCCTGCTGTGGTCCGCTCTAGGAGAAAGATTAGAGAGGGGATCAGTGTCATCAGCAGCAGGAGAGTAATGGTGTGGGCCAGGTTCAAGGCTGGAGCCAAGAATGCATCGGCATCGCTGCCACCCCCATCCCATCACCCCCATGCCGACACCCCCTACATGAAATAGAGGTTAACCGCCAATCCAGACTTTTCCCCCTCTTTTACTGAGGGTGAAAACTACCGCTGGGAGTCTCAGGACAATTTTTATATAGGATTAGAAAACAAAAATCAATATTTAATTATCTTTGAGCTTTTTGTGTCACTGCATCTTTAGGTCAGTATGTGTTCAGAAGCAGGGTTTGCCCAGCACTGTAAGTGAAGGAGTCGTTAAAGAGCCAGTATCTTTCTTTCTTTTTTTTTTATAGAGATTTCATTGCACAAGGTTAGAGTATGATGAAGGTGCTGTAACCTTGTTGTATGGGCATGATTTTGAGTGCTCAAAAAATGATGGAACCGCTGATTGTTGGATCGGTAGTTTTACATTGATTAAACCGAAACCTGGCATTGCTACAGTAATAGACATTGATGCAGCTCTATGCTTTGACATGATCTTAAACTTTTAGATTAGTTCAGTCATAAATTTTAATCTCACTCCAGAGGGATGGTCGACAAAACTATCATTGCCGGCCCTTTACACAGCAGCATATATCCCATGCACAGCACTGCACACAGACTGCATATACCCCAGTACATAAAACACTGGCTGTTTACGTGGCTCTTAGACGCTGTATTGGATTAAGGTGGCTCTTTAGCTTTTTTTCCCCCATGGCAGTGGCCAATGAGCCTGTGGAGTGGATGTGACGGCCGCTTAAGCGGTGACAAGCAGAAGGTCAGTGTCGCTGATGAAGGAGTGAGGCCAGCTGGCCCTCCAATGTAGCCATCCTTTAAAGTACCAAGAGAATCCATCCTGTTTAAGGCAGACACCCAGACAGACATGGCCGGGAAAGACAGTTAGTAACAGAGAGTGAGAGAGAGCGAGTGAGAGAGAAAGCAGGGAGAAGAAGAGACAAAAGGAACTGGGCAAGGTAATAGGAGTGGCAGAGACAGAGGGCTTAAATGTCCCCATTCTGATCAGTACCTCTGTAGCAGGCAAAAATGTTCCCTGGTTCCCTGGGCCATTTATTAAAGTGATGAAGAGCAGAGTAGCCCTCTATGAATCAGACTCCCTTGTCCGCTTCGTGCTGCATAGGGACACTCGTGGTCAGATACTCCCCTCACTTGAATGCAGCAATGCGTTTGTAGCTTGCAAGGGGAGCCAAGGATTGCCACGGGAGAGTCTGAAGGCACCAGGTGAAAGGAAAGAAAGTGGAAAAGAGGCCTTTCTCCGCCAAGCTGTGCATAACGGATTACATTAGATCAGATTATGTGAAACTATAGTGATCCCTGTGTGGACATTGGGCCATTACAGTGTTAGAAAATAAAATTTAAAAAGTGAGTACAAAAAGCACCAACTGTAAAATGCTGAAAAAAAATGAATCCATTGAAAATAATAGAGCAAATAAACAAAAAGAAAGTGAAAAATATAGTGTATTATACAGTCTGTGGTGTTCATTGAAAGTTATAAGTTCAGATAAATGAGCAACTATGCATTGCTAGTTGTTCATCTCCTAGTGTGACCAAAGGCATAAGAATTATAACTGCCGCTTACAGGGCAATAATATGTGCCTGGACCTACATACAAAATATGAACCCTTTTGCCTCATTCCTGCCCTCTTTACCCACATCTGCACTCTTTATGCTGTGTTTATGTGTGTACATGCAAGGCTGCACTGTGCTGTGCAAAGCCAAGCTAGGCCACACCATCCGTATGCCTCATTTCCCTTTATGAGAATGAGGGAAGTCCCATATGCTGATTATCCTATATATAGCCAGTTGTAATCATAGACCAGTGGAAACTAGAAGGGCTGTGTGGTATAGAGTCTGATACACTATCACTGAATTATAAATGGGGAAATCATCTCCAAGTTGGGTCTAGAGAAGACAGTGAAAGTTTCAAGAGGGAGATATCAACAACTTTGATTTTGTTTTTCCTTACAGTTGTGTAGTTCAGTGAATGAAGAATTTATACCTCTAATTCTGAGGTTTTGTTCTTAAAAATCTTTCTGGCTGGAAAAAAGATTAACAATTGTGAGAGATAAAGATACAGACGGAGATACACCATAACACCAAGCACAGATCAGCACCACTCTAAAGCCGTTTCAGAGGAGTTCTGAAGGTGTTGTTGTTGTACATATGAGTGAGCTGTCAAGATATTTCCTCCACCTAACCCCCTCTCTGTCTTTCACCCCCCCCCGACACCTTCCCTCAGCGTAATACACACCAGCAAGCAATCGATACATACTCAGCCGAGAGCCAGGAGGAATTGTGGCAGTGTAGGCACCACACATTACAGGGTGACCAAGGCCAATAAGGTGTGGGGAGGAGAAGAAGAGGGACAAAATTGGAACTTGGGCTAAATAACAGTTTCTACGCACAGACTTCTCCCTAGATGATTGGAACGCCGTTTTACCAAGCATTAAGCCTTTATTTTAGACCAGCAGTGACATTTATTCTAATTTGGATAGATGCTGTCGTTTTGATCGAACTGACATCAATTCAGGGGCGATCTGATCCTTTTTAAAATACTCTCTCACCACCCACATTATTACACTTATTACTGTTGCAAATGTGATGAAATGTGCGGACCACAGCTAGAGATATGCCACCATGTTTCCATAGCAACATATCACACTGCCACCGCTGCATCATACACTTAAATGACAGCCACAACCTATTAAGCCCTCTGAGATGTATGAATAGTGTCTGTTTGCATGCCAGTGAGAGTGATAGTGTGTCAGCATACCCCACCATGAGCAAGTATGTGTTTTAACTTCATGTTTTTCTGTTAAGTATAACTTTAGTTGCAATTCAATAAGTGGATACCCCTCAAAGTCTTTGCATTTAGGACATGTAATTGATTTTGATGGGATTGATTGTAAAAATGCTGCAGAAAATCTCAGTATATCCTGCAAGATTTGATAAATGAATCCCTCTGTGTCTGTTTTATTTGTCCCTGGGGACAAGTCCCTACACACTCTGTTGAATTGACTTAGCACAGGAAGAAGGGCCTTGACCAAAATAGGTAGAGTAAAGCCTGGATTCAGGAAATAGCTTCATTGTGGTCAACTTAGCATCAAAGTAGCCTAAAGAAGGAAATTTTTTAAATGACTGCTGTGTTTATGTCATAAATTGCCCAGATTCTATAAATTTGTAAAAACACTCTGTCATCTGAGTATAGCTACTTTAAAAGCTAAAAATTCATGACCAAAATATTTTTGTCATAAACCAAATATTATATGCATACTGGGTGAGCAGGCATGACTCAGTGCAAATGGAGAAGTTGCTCTTTAATAGCATCAAGCCAGCATAATAAATTCTATACCTGTTATGCAACAAAATGTTCTTCGATGTCAAAGCCAATTTTTTCGGTATTTCTACCACACATTAGATAAGCCACCACATCTTAAAACTTTCTCTAACACAGGTGAGCTAGTATGAGGAGATATGACTATGTCAGTGATAGTAGTACAATTTCATTTTTCTTTTACACATCATTGCATCTGAAAGCTTGAAACATAACAACCAGGCACATAAGCGAGATATCATCAAGTTATTAATAAATACAATAGTATTTTGCACCTAAATAAGAGCCATTGTATTTTGGCATTTAAACCACAACCCTTGAGCTGAAAAAACCCTGAGTACTCTCACAATTATGCTTATGTCTTATACCTGATACATACATGATAGATGCCTGAGATTAAGGAACAGGAAAAAGAAAAACCTCTGTCTTTTCCTGTCACTTTGAGGCATTTGTTAATGTTGCTTACCTTTATGAATCATACAGAGCTGTACTTGAGTCCACAAGACATACATTATTGAAAAAAAAAACTTTGACAGCAGTTTAGGGTAGAAACAGCTCTTTTTATTGTCCTAGTTAAAATTTATTTGCAGAATAAAAAATGTTTATGCAGGTGATTCAAATTAATTGATTTTGTGAAGTAAACAAACACGTTTTTGTATCCTGTGAGCAAATGTGGTATTGTTTTATTCAGACTATGCAGAAGCTGCTTTCTAATCATAAATTTAAAACGAGCACGCTGTACACTGCGTTAGTTTGTGTTTATTCTGTGTCTGATTGTCGGTTAAAGCACTCCGCCATTTAAGCCACCTGCTGGTTGAGAGATCCCCCGAAGTTACTGAAAGAAAAAGGTCTCCAGCATCATCAGTCCTTCTGATTACAATCAGTGGCATCCAGATGACAGCATTTGAAAGGAATGAGATGCAAAACACCTGTCATTTCACCTCAAGGGTTCAAAAAAAAAAAACCCAACAAAAATAAGAGTTTGAAAGAGTCATGTGGGTCGTTTTTTATTGTCCATATCTTGACTTTTTAACAGTATTTTGACTCTCTCCATTCACAGTGAAGGACACTGTTGCTGGACACACAGAATATTTACATTATGACACTGTAGTTCTATGATTTTAGACCCGTGTCACTGTCACGTAATGGCAGTCATTTACGGCAGCGAGGCTAGCCTACTTATAAAAACTATATAATGTTCCAATTGCCACCACACAAGGCTCAGTGACTTTTTCTTTTATAAAAGGTTGAATGCGACTCATCAGAAGAGTCCAGTCATTCCTCCACTCTGTACCACAGCAGCAGCGTGGCCCAGTCAGAGCCACGGGAAGACCACTGGGATTTCAGGTTTATTTCTGTAAGGGTTTCAAGTTTGAGAGACTGTTGGTAGTCAGAGTCTCGTGAGTCACCACATCGAAGCAGCTTGGAGACAACGTTTGTGGAGCAGCCACACTTCACTCACTGATTCACGTACACAAACATACTTGTCTTACATTAGCACACCTATTGACATGTTGCCTTCCCTTCTCCCTTACCCTAACCCTTATCTGAACCTAATTCTAACCTGAACCCTAACACACACACACACACACACACACATACACACTCAATTATATACACACACAAACACAAACACATCCCAAGTAATGTTTGTGTAACAGGATAGGGAGCGAGTATCAGAGGGAGGCATTATACTGAAGATACTGTCTGGAGTTAAGAATTAAAATGAGCATCCATTTATCGGTTCTCTGCTTTCATTCACTTTTACTTTGTCTATTGCTTTTCTATTTATCTCCCCTCTCTCTTCGTCTGTCCTCTTACATCTCAGTCTGCTGCTGTGTGTCTCTGTCTGGGCTAAACGTGCTCTTTGCCTCCAATTTATCTGGTCCACCTTCTCCTCCGCTCTACCCCCCACCTCCCCACACCCCATCTCCACCTTCATCTCTCTCTCTCTCTACTCATCTGTCCTCACCCCTTCTTTCCTCATAGATTGACTCTTTCCAATTACATGAGCAGTTTCTTCAATCACACTGTAACAAATTACCTGACAAATTAAAAAAAACACCAGTGATATTTCTGGGCTTTAGCGTAGGCCATTCTTACCCTTAATGAAATTTGCTAAGCCATACATCAGGAGTCTGTTGTCAGCCACGTATAGCTCTTCAAATCTTCCTGTTTCCCCCCGCTGTTTTAATATGCTTTGTACAGATAATTATTTCCACAAGAAATGCATGTCTGGATAGCCAGTGTTCTTACCGTTTTCTCTTTTTTTAATTAAATTTGTTCCGGTTTTGCATTTTTTTCAAAATACAGATGGATTAAAGGGAAATAGCAGTGCATGCCTATTTTCCACATGTCTTTGGCAGTCTGTAGATTACACAGCTAACATGTAAAGGTAATTTTAGTGATTAAAGACTTTAACATAATCAGAGGCAGGTTCAGTGTGTGTTAATGTTAGTCTATTTAAATATTCTTCAGTGCTGCTGAGTACATCTCAGAAGTTTCTTTATGTGCTGAATTGAATGTTTAGAACATTTGAAAAACTCATGAATAATATTTTTCTACTGTTCCAGGATTAATCACAGAATAAATTTGCCTCTGAAAGAATTTGCCAGACACCAAGAGGTGAGATTAAATGATTCAGGGTACAGACAAATATATGTACCTGTGAACATCTATATTTCAACTGTACCTGAATGCTCATTTTTCACATTGTGTATTCACTTTAACATCCCACTCTAAACTGAGTTATAGAGGTAATGTTTCCTGTTGCACACACCTTTGTCTGTGTGTGTGTGTGTGTGTGTTTGTGTTTGTGCGTGTGTGTTTTGTGTGTGTGTGCTTGTGTGTGTGTGTGTGTGTGTGCGCTGTAAGCGGGTGGGTTGACTTGTGTTTTACTGTACATGCTGGTTTGAGTTTACCTCTGCTTGACATTCAAAGGCTCGTTGTGAGAAGTAGCATGACAACAGGCCAAATGATATACTGTAGCTACCTAGATACAGTGTCAATAGACTGAAGGTATCAACCACTTGTATTGTATCATTATAACAAGAAGTATCATTGAGCTGTTGTGACTTTTTATACCGTGTTTTGTGCTTGCTTTTTTCCATGTATTGCACTAATGTCCTATTGAACCTGCTAATTCACATTCAGCAGTGTGTGTGAAAGCCCCTACTCCTTGTGAAAGGTCTTATCATTATGAACAGCTTACAGCGTCTTGGGCTGTACACAATCTGAATACCAGCACAGTTTGCAAGGATCTATTTTTCTGTGAACAGAAACATTCCAACCAGAGGAGGGATTCCTGGTGCTGGATGGGGCACAGGACGCAGAAAGCAGATGCTGGTGTTGGATCAGCGCCAACATATGCAGGAGACCAGGGACCCGGATGGTGCGCATGAACAGACAGAGAGAAATGTTTGCTTTTTAGATTTGAGTTTCAAATGGGGGGAAAGCTATAAAAAGCATATGTCCAGAACTCAGTCTTAAAGTCAAGGCCAGAGGCCTGTCAGACAAGCACATTTGCAGCACTGCTCATTTTTGGAAACATATTCATGCTATAGTTACACTTGTTCGACTAATCCTTCTGTGACTATGCAACAATACTTTACAATGGTAATATTTTAAACTGCTACTGTATAGTACTATAAATTCATCCCTACTTTTAAACTCCATCCTATTTAACAAAATTAAAATTAGTACAAAGCACAAAACTTAATAGAATAGCTTAGATTTTGTTTACTATTGGAAAGAGCCATATTCCAGATTAAGCTGAGACAAATGAATGATGGGTGTAGCTTCATTTTTACGGTACATGAAAGCAAAATTATATTTCCCAAAATGTAAGACTATCATTTTTGCTCTAAATGACTGTGCATACCATTCAGAAAAAGCTGGATAAACACAAGTGTGCTGTATGCATTTAGAGCTGCATTCAACTACAAGAACTTTAAACTTGAATCCATAAAGATTCAGAAATTTCTACTACCCTTTCTCTGGCAGCATCCAATCAGGTCCACATGGATGAAATGGACAAAAATTAACACAGACCTGAAATTGAATCAGCTCCTTGACCCCTGTAAGATTTCCATGAACCCCCCAGTAGGTTTTCTGGGACATAAATCTCTGGGAAATAGTCGACCTGCCGAGCACCTCCTGGATGGCCAGACAGCTCTTGACCAGGGCCCTTTAACAGCAGCTGGGACCACTTCTCAAGGCAGCTCTCTAATTCCGGGTCAAACTAAATCTCACATAATTGTGCTCTTAACAGCTCTGGATGTATTACATATTGGTCAAGGTTTCAGTCATATTGTTTTATGATGAGCAGTAACACAAAATACTGTAAATGTATCTAATCCAGATGTTTATGTTTGTCATATTTGGTGTCTTAACACTTCTAAAAAGGCCAAGCTCTCAGTGTTGCTCTCCTAGCTTCAAGGCCCCTTTTTTGTATTGACTTATCCTTCAATTAACCAGGATGCCTGGCTAGTTTAATGACTTTGATGCCTCAGGTCATGCTCACTGTAGGGAACATAGCAGCCTCTAACACTGGTGGTATCCTTCTACTTATAATAAAGATGACATTTCAGGCAAAGGTAAAGGAAACAGTCCATATAGTCCTTCCTACTATAAATACAGCCTGTGTGTCTATGTTCACATATGTGTGTGTGTGTGTCTGTGTGCGTGCGTGTGTGTGTGTGTGTGTGTGTGTGTGTGTGTGTGTGTGTGTATATGTGTGTGTGTGTGTGCCCACCTGCACATGTGTTTACGACAAGCGTGGAGTGAGTCCACTCCTTCAGTCCTCAGTAGGATGCTATAAAAGTCAAAAACCAAATCAGACCCACAGGAGTCTTCTTACCAAAAAATTTCCCAGCCAGGAGAAAGTAGTAAAATGTTATGTGTTCTCTGGGAGCAGTTGAACGGAAGAACCTCACCACGACATGATGCTAGAGCTCCACTCCAGCCGTCAACATGTGATGTGTCCGCAGGGAAGCAAAAGCCGATGACACTCGTCACTTCCTGTCTTAATGGAGACGTGTGAGAACTAAAGTTGACTGAATGTGTAATTTTTCCTGTTTTTCTCATGTTAAATTAGGTTAAATGAGGTTTGATTCAATTATGTGTGTTATTCCTAAAAGGAATAACCATACATGTTTTTTTTCCAGATCGCTGTAGTCATTTAAATTACAGTCAGCTCTACAGAGCTGAAATCACACTTTCAGATAATTCTAATTGATTTAAAAAAACCTAACTGATTAGTTTAAAGGAAATGTTTCTCAAACCAGAGGCTATTCTTGTAATTATGCACCCTTACGGGCATACGCCCATGCAGGAGAAGAGAAAACAAAGAGGAACAAATGAAAGAAAACACAAAACAATTAAAATGCTAATTGTTCTATACGATACCAACATTTTGAGAGGGAAGTCTGGAGGCCTTTCTTGAGAGGCTCCCTCCAACATGGACTACTATTGCATCTGCTGAGTGAGAGCTAGAGGAGTACTGTTGTGTAATTCTGTGAAAGGAAGTCAGGCTTTGTGCATTTTTAAAAAATGTTTTTCAGTTTGCATCACACACTGCTGTAAAAGTTTAGACTTAAGCTGAACTGTCACTTGGAGGGCACGCGCATGGATCACCACAAGGAGTTCTGACTGACAGCTTCTCAGAATAACAAGCTCTGATGTGAGGGCCATGTAACCTCCCACGCTAAAACATTCCAAACACAGAGACCCACTAGTGCTGAGTAAACAGAAAATGTAAACGCCGGTTATTTAACAAGCCTCCACGCCTCCATCCTCACACCCCCGTCCCTTCCCACCCCATGCCCTCGTCCTGCACCCCTGCCCCAGCATCCCCGCCTCTTCACACATTAAGTATGCATTGATTCAGCCTTCCCCTGTGTTATAAATACAGCATCGATCCACCCTGCGATCAATAGACTCATTCACATGCATAGAGCCACTTTGATAACTCTCCTACTCTGAGCCACTCGCAATAGCATCTTTCTCCCTCTCTCTCAGTCTTTCTCTCTCCGCCTCAATAGCTCAACATAATCCTCTACATCATTCATTATTTTATTCCTATAAATACACATGTATGTGTAAAGACACTTACAATCAGCTGTGCAAATCGTTTTGATGCCAGACAGCATACTCCAATCCATAATTTATCTATCTCACTATTACAGTGCATAAGTATGAATGGATGTCCAATACCATCCATTCGTAGTTCCTGTTAATATTGATGCAGAAAGTAACTGAATGCCTAATTGTTAAAAAATCACTCTTGTCGTCTAGATCTCTGGCCTCCTTTAGCATTAATTCATTCACACCAATGATTGACCTGCATGCTGTCAAAAGCAGGGGCTTTCTTCAAACCGCTAGTTTAATTAAAATTAAATTAGTAAAATTTTCGAGAGGCAAGTGATAGATCAAGAGCAGAACTGAGCTCCTAATTCCACAGCACCAGTTCCATGATTATTGGCTTGCTCATCACAGATCTGAATGAAAAAGGCCAGAATTTAAAGGGAAGCGCTTCACAATTTACAAATGCACTTGTAATCAAAAAGGAAACCAACACCCACAGTTTTAATAAGCCTGCATGTGGTCTGCTTCAGATAACATCCAGGTAGTTATTGCCTCTATATGCGCATAAACCTATGCAGGAACTCGCCTTTTCACTCCAGCTGCTTAGCATGATTGAGGCACTAAAAAGCAGGTTTCACAAAACTGCTTTTTTCACAGTTATGTTCATTTTTATTTACTGTTTTTTTTTGGAATTCCTATATCCTCCTCCTACACTCTCTCCTCTAAGGGAAGTGAAGGCTGTGGAAGGTTGTTGATGATCTTTACAGGGGCTTGTCCCCATTGTGCACTTAAGTAGCTCCTCATTGCTTTTACGGCAACTCACTAAAACCTGTCTTGTAAAAAGCAGTCCAGGGAAAGAAGAGAAAGGTGGAACACATTCATAAAAGACAGAGAGAGGAGGGAAAAAAAAAATCAATGCCCATTTCTTCACCACCTATGAATTTTATAGACACTGCCCCCCCCCCCCCCACCCCCTTCACTTGGTCACAGAATTGCCATTTGTGGATTGCAGTTAGTGTGCACACTTTTCTACTAAACCATGAGAAAATCACAAGACAGTCTATTATATTTCAGTACATCTGGGAATGTTTTGCAGAGAAGAATCATCATGATATAATAAACCAGATTGTCCTGTTTTTTTCTTAAATAATCTTAGTTCATCTTTAGAATCAGTTTCTCAATAGTTTTTAAACTCTTTAAAAACAAAAAAAATTACAGGAAGTACTCCATGATACATCTCTGCTCCCAGTTGTTTTTGGCCCTACTGAGTGCTGATGAAAAAAAAAAAAATAGTGTATCTAAATTGTGTATTTGTAGTTTTTCCTCTTAGTGCTAACATTTAGAATAAATGTAAAGAGTCAGCAAGAAACAGGCTGCTTTGGAACCTGCAGCTTCACATTTGAAATGACTATGTCAGAACCTCACTTTACATTAGCCGAGGTGTAGAACAAGCAGACAGATAATGTCATTTTGTCGCTGTGCTTTACAGCTACTTCATTTTGACACAGAAAGGTTTGCCTGGCAGTGTCTCTCATCTTAAAGATCAGCCTTAATTGTGCCAGTGTGCAGCAAGACCCTGTTGTCCTCAGCGGTACTCTAATTGGCTTAAACTTAACTTAACCTTTCTACAGCTTCTTTGTACAAGTGGCAGTGAAAATGACATTATAAATGGATCTTTTGTAAAGCAACATAATATTAGAAATTATCGCAAATCTCTGACAATTACTGCAACAGTGGGTAGAAGACTTTTGCATGAGTGTGCATCGTGCAATTCTATGGAAGGAAATTAAATCAAGGGCTGGTGTCGTGCAGACCTTGTTACTCAGAAATACATTTCATTTATCCATCGTTGTCAAGATATTTCATGTGTTCATCAAAAGAAAAAAAAATCTACTGCAATCATTACTCTCCATCAGCATGCTCAAATTTCTGAGACTTTGCTTTTCAGGTTAAAGGGGTGTTCTTCTTTTATTCTTCAAAGACATGCAAATGTTCTCTCTTGCTCTGACTTTTACCTTCATTCCAGTAAACTAGGCTTATTAAATGCATTAGGGAGAATCAAAGTTGAGGTGTGCTTTGAGTGCATTCAAAGAAGGTGGTGATTGGAACTCAAAAAGGGAAAAGATGGGAACCCCTCTTAGTGTCCCTACACCCATTACTGTACACTACTTAATTTAGCACCAATTAGATTTTTCAGTTCCCTTTCTGCTGCTAATGCCTAAGCTTGCAGGGTCCATTCTGAATTAAGCACTAGATCTTCATTGCGGGCTGCAAACCAATTGATTTCGCCCCTTAATCAATTTATTTCATTAGTTATACATTCTTCTTTTTCCCTCTTGCCTCACTTTCTGCCGTCTCGTCTCAGGAGCCGGCATGAGGAGAGTGACCTATCCCGGAGTGTGACACAGAAGAGAGTGATTTGAATGATAACCAAATAGCTAGCGCGGCCTCGGCAGTGTTTAAAGATCATATGTAAATCAAATGTCGGGTGGGGGTGGGGTGGGGGGGGTTGCTTGGTGGGGTTCTGTCAGAAAACAATTTAGTGATCGTTAAAAGGGATGCCTCGCCGTCATGCGAACCTCCGCAAATTAAATCAGTGCAGCCACCGGTCTCTGGCCCCTTTCACTTCTATCAAGCCCCCCTCCCTGTCCTTCTCCAACTCTCATCTTTCTTCTCTCTCTCACACACGCGCAGACACGCACACACAGACGTAAAGATACCCACAGGGGAAGGCAGAAAGTGAGAGCCTAAACCTTAAAGATTTTCTGGATAAGGGAGATAAGGATGTTTTTATTAATCTGCTCCTAGTCTGTGCAGTTTTGGAATATGCAGGGGAAAAAAAGTGGAAGTGCTAAGCCTCAGTGTAAACAACACAAAGGGACAAAGCGTGGCACATTCATGATGACAGGCGTGATAATGCAACATGAGATGCAGGAAGATTGAGACAGACCCCACCCAGGATGATCTCACCGTTTATCCTAATGAGATGAGTTACTATAGCAGCACAAGACAGCTTTGCTACAGAAGACATCAGTACAGCAGTAGTTATGGAGAAAAATACTCTAAAATGGTAACACCCTCCCCCCCCAAGAGAGCCAGTCATGCTTGACTCCTATCCCTAAAGCCTGTATGTGTCAATCACAGTCCCTGGGGAGATATTGCATGTTTCAGAAGACTAGGGAAATAAAAACATGTTGTGGAAAATCTACATTTGGTAGAAGGAGGTGACATCACTCACTGCAACATGTTTGCAGAGTTGTGTGCTGGTTCAGGCTACAGATGTGGTTTACAGTTGAAAAGCAGAATGTATTTTCCTCTTCTAAGCCTCCTCAAACAGGGACGTACAGGCAGAGATGTGGGTGGGCTGGCATGTACGCATGCCCACATGTACGTTTGCTGTGTTGTCGGCAGGGTGTGCCGTCATACACAGTGTCACTACTATGAACACATACTGTGAAAAAGAAAAAGAACTACCGCTTGTTTTGGCTTACAGGCTTGTAATGGCACCTTTGTTGGGGATAACCTGCCATCGCTTACACATTCAACTCACACATACACTCACATAACCATATAGAGATTTTGCAGTACACACTCATTGTGTCTACTTGTCAAATGGCACCTGATATCCGCCAGCGTCTGGGAATCAAATTAAGTGAGCGACTGCTGCCGAGGCCTCCTTCTCTTTTTTCTCATCCGCCATCCCCGGGCATAATTAATTTTATCATCAGCGTCATTATTATTGTTAAATTGTTTTTCATATTTCTTCATTTTTTTTCCTCCCCCCCTCGCCTGCCTGGAATACCAAGTGTATGCTAATGTGTTTTGGAGATTGCCAGTGCACACAGAGATGGCGAGAGGTAGAGAGGAATGAGAATGAGAGAGGTTCTGAGATGAGGAGAGGGGTGGGAGATGTAGGTGAGACGGGGGGGGGGGCAAGAGAGCAATGAGGGTGGGAGGCAGGTGGAGGGGAGGAAGGGTGCCGGGGGGGGGGGGGGGGGTCAGGTGGGGAGGGGGCACTGTTGTGAGGGGCACATTACGTATTCCACCAGCGTATTTGGAACCCAATTAATCAAGCAGGGGAGAGGAGAGATGCAGAAAGGATGAGATCGCCCTTCACGTTGATGAGGCCTGGCCGGGGCAAACGCTCAACCACCTGAGCTCCTAACAGCCATGCCGACACACAGGAATTATGGCAATACCTTCACTCCTTTCCCTCTCTCTCTCGCTCTCTCTCTCTCTCACACACGCACTCTCTAGCTCTCTCTTTTCCCTCCTCTTTTTCCTCATCCCTCTCTTTGTGCTAATGTAACATAGAGTCTAACCTTCTCTCCTTCTTCTACCAAAGCTATTTACCTCGCACATTTTTCACCCTCTGGAGTAAGAGTCCAGGAGTTATTTTCTTTTCCTTGATCTATTGAACACGATGTTAAAAGTTTTCACATGAAATGAGTTTTTGCCAGATGTGAGGACTATCTAAAACACACTGATAAAGACTGGGATAGTAGGAAGAGAAAGGAAGGGAGTTGAAGAATAAAGATTTTAAAGTGACTGTGATTTGTATATCAAATATATCTCAGTGGAAAAAAACAACACCTTAAAGAGTTATTTTTAGTGCCACCTTAACTGACTTCTGCACAAGTGCAGCTCTCCATCCTCTCCGCAGATTTGGGGTCAAGCCTGTGGTGACCAGCCACAACTGTCGATCGTTGGGAAATTGACCGTCTCAGAGTGGAAGAGAGACCAAGAGAAAAACTCCAGTCCCTCGTTGACTTAATTTGATTCTCCTCCCTAGAATACAAGCCAATAGATCCCATATCTACATAGTGCTCTGTGCAGGGTCTATAAATATTGACCCCGCCACTTCCTGTGTGGCGTTAATGAAGCATTTAGTATACCCACAGCATTATGGAGGACCTGTGTAAAGCCACGTCTCCTTCTGTCGATGCCATCAAAAGGCAAATGTAAAAGATTAGTCTATATGCCCTTTTGGCATGTAAAAAAGAAACAGGTACTAATCACTTTATGATTTTGTTTTCGAAAGAACTTGACCTCATAAAATCTGACCACATATTTTGAAAAAATTTCATTGCTCAGGTGAAGCAATCATCAGCCTCGTGGTGACAGCTTGGTTTTTTTGCCCCACCATGATCCAGTGTCTGACAACTGCCTGTTGCTGAACCAATGTCCCTCCTCCTGCTAAAGAATGTTTTACTTAAGAGGAATTTACTGCATTCCTCTCACCGTTTGCACATGTATTTACAGATGGAGAGATTGTCCTCATTATACTCAGATATCAGTAACTAATGTGACATTTATGTTTTGATTTTTAGGAACGCTACGCTCCCTATAACGATGCCATGATGTAAAGTATGGTACAGCAGTGTTAATGTATAACATAAGAGGGAAGCAGATGGACATTTGACCCCCCACAGAGGTTTGTTATTACCAATGGTGTCATCACCACTGAGCCTGAGCAAGCCTTTATTTTCTCACACGTTGAGTGTGAAGAACGGTTTCCTCTTGGGGTTCTCTCGGAGTTCTTCTCTCTATCACATCACTTCCCACATCTCTCTGCTGCAACCCCCTTCTGTCACCCCCACTTCTCACCTGTCACCCCCTCACCTCACAACCAAACACCCTCCATCCTTTTTTTTTGGAAAAAATGAAATAATTTTGTTGTGGGGTCCCCGGGCGGTTTTGTAATTTCATGCCTGTGTATGATAATTTTATGCTGTCCTGCGTCGCGTAACTCAGGGCTGCCAAATGCTGACAGGTGATAAATACGATCTTTTCCGCCCCGTGTGCAACAGACCTGAAAAAAAAAAAAAGACAGACAGAGGGGGGTCTGGGGTTTGGGAGCTGAGGGTTTGTGGGGGGCAGCAGAGGGGGGCTCCTATTGCATGAGACTGGCTGAGGCCTTGGTGGAAGCAGTGTGCACAGCGGTGTCGCCAGTGCTGGAGCAATTTCACGCCTTGCCCACCCCACCTTCCCCTCACCCACACACTTTCATTCACTTACAACCTGCCTCCCCCCATCTCCCTTATCTTTTTTTTCCCCTCTCTCTCTCTTGTCCCCCATCTTTTTCTATCTCTCTCCATCTCTCATGTCTTCCTCCTCTCTTACACCCAGGAGAGGCCAAGAGGACAAAAACCTTCAAGTAGCCTTGAACAGCAGGGATAGAGATCAGTGCATTTTTTTGGTTCTCACAGGAAACAAACAAGAGGACAGTTTGCAGAGGTGCAGTTTTCCAGCCTGACAGGGAGACATTTATGTTGCAAAGTGGCAGAAGAATGGAGAAGGGGAGAGAGGAAGAAGAAGGAGGACAAGGAAGTGACCCAAGCGTGGAGGACTGATGGCTTTCTGAGTGACGTAATTATTCGCCTCCTTGCGTTGTGCAGTTAGAATGATGATATCTAGAGAAAAAAAAAGACCCGTCTGTGCACACATGTATACAGAGTACACAGTGACCTTCACGATATACGTGCATGTCATGTGCATTATAGTTTATAGGTTATGGCACACACATCCTAAAGATAGTACTGTTGTGTGGAGTATGGTTGACTCTTCCTACAACAAAAATAACTATTTGAAATTCACGTTTTTGACGTGATTATATTAATTTTACCTACATTCTTTTTAGGGCCAAGTACAGGACACTAATGGCATTTAAACACTGTGGTAACATGTAAATTGAATATGAAAGTTCCGCACAGAATATCTGTGGATTCTGCAACATGTCCAAGAAATCCACTCAATCAATCTAGAGATGTGGGAGAGGGGAGGGGTGACTGCACCACCGAGGTTCCAAGTCATTAAGCACCCAGAAATTAATTGACTTCATGGTCCTTATGTGGCTGAGCGTGGGTTTAACCCAGGCACAGCAGCCTCTATTAGTATTGTACTGCATGTTCCTAGAGCTGCAAAATCGAGGGACACAGCCCGATTCAAGTCAGCAAAAAACACGTCCTGATGTCCAATATAGCGTGATTAATAAGGTAATCACATGGTGATAAAGTGCCTCAATGATACACTGTAAATGAGAGGTTAATAATGTACATGAATGCATATGATGTGGGCTCATTATGCTGCAGTTAGGTATATGTCAATAAACTCCAATATAACCTACAATTATTTAGGTTGGTAATTCATAAGCTGCTCGCTCGCAAGATGGAAATTTCTGTTCAGATCTAGAACTATGTGTTTTTTCCTGTCAAGGTGCACAAGAACTGACCAGAGGCTCATGGCACCACACACACAGACACAGACACAGACACATACACAAACACACACACACACACACACACACACACACACACATACACACACACATACTCAGATGAGAACCGTCCTCGAGGCTCTTTTTGACCTCTATGTTCGATCTCTCTTTCAGAATCCAATCAGGCTGAAGTCTCCAGAGGGAGAACAGAACAGAGGAGGAGGAGGAGGAGGTGGAAGTGAAGTTAGGAGCACAGAGTCAGAGAGCAACAGGAGTTTAACGCATATTGTGTAAGTCCATAAGTCCATGCATGCCATCGGAGCCATTGGAGTCGTGCTTAGGGCAGCGGATGCTCAGCCTAGCGTGCTTGATGGTGCCGTGGACCACAAGGATCAAGACAGTTCACTGGAATGAGATGTGGAGTATAATTGTGTGTGTGTGTGTGTGTGTGTGTGTGTGTGTGTGTGTGTGTGTGTGTGTGTGTGTGGATGGTTCTGTTTGGATCTGATCTGATCTGATTTGTTTGCCTCATGCCTCTTTGTGAACGGGAAGAAAGACTCTGGCTAGAGTCGACAATTTATGAATGAGAGGATGGATGAAAGTGTGGATAGATGCATGTGCAGGTGGATTGAAAGGCAGGCTGATAGGCAAACAACAAGGTAAACAGAGAAAGTCAGCTCAAAGTAGTTTTTTTTTTGTTAATTTGACAATCCCCTGCTGAGAAACTCTTTATTTTTGAGTCTGAGACTCAATTTGTGTCATTATTACATCCAATATCAATGAGGACTGACATCCAGAAGGCAGGAGAGTCAAGATGGATGTTCAGTCCTATCCGTTTCAGCACTAATCTTCTGTTTACACATATTTGAAAATTACTTTTAAAGCTATTTTTTCCCCCAAAGAATATATTTTGAAATTTTGTCTATTTCGTGAGATAGGGGAGGGGTTGAGTTCATGTCGAAGAGTGGCTCATCCTTTTAATGACACTTTGACAAAATGTTGTGTTTGTTTTGTTGAGAAATAGTGCTTTTACTGAGTCCCTGAGCACCAACTCTTGCAGGGGACAGAGTGCCACCTATTGGTGCCCAGTTGGCTGTAAGATCTGTATTCCTCCTCCCTGTTCATATGTTGTGATGCAAGCTGGAAAGAAAATGAACAGAGCAACAAAAAATCTTTAATAAGTACTGATGTACTTACAGTGTTCAGGTTAATTGCAAAAGCTAGATATTGTATTATATTATATACATAATATTGTCAGGTTAAATCTCATGTCTTTTAATTCAAAACTCATCTTTGGATAAACACATTACCGTGAAGAGATAACTGAAATGTATTTTGTATAAGAAATACGTTTCTTTATGCTGTGTGACTTTGACCTATAAAGAAAGTGGTTACAACAGACCCGGCATGCTGGACAAAAATCAAAAAAACTCAAAAGGAAAAAAAATGAGCTTAATAAAAAAAGTAAAAAGTTAAAATAAAAAAATTCAAGCAAGTTATTAGTTACACAACATGCTTAATATACAGCAGTAATAGCAGTGCCAGCTTTGCTCTCCCTCTTCTCTTTGTCCAAAGAGCAAGGTCTTTTAAAATTTTTTACATTTTCACCAGGTCTAAGAAAAACAGCAAACTGCTTACATCACAGCAGAGAGAGTTTTGAGAGGAGGGCTGGGGGGCCTCTGCACACTCACACTCACACTACACAGACCACCACCTTTTTTTTTTTTTTTTTTCTTTTTCTTTCTTTCTTTCTTTCTTTCTTTCTTTCTTTTTTTCTTCTTTCTTTTCTTCTTTCTTTCTCTTTCTCTCTTTCTCTTTTCTTTCTTTTCTTCTTTCCGAGAAACCAAAAAGAAGAAACAGTCTTTTTTTTTTTTTCAAAAATTCAAAAAAAAATTTTTTGTTTCCTTCAAAAACTGTTTGTGTCAGCTGCAAAAAGTGGTGTGACTGAACTGTGCATAAAAATGGACTGTAGTTGCCTAGGTCAGAAGGGGCTGGACTGGGAGATATAGTAGGTAGATATCCTGGGTGTGTGTGTGTGTGTGTGTGTGTGTGTGTGTGTATGTGTGTGGTGTGTGTGTGTGTGGTGTGTGTGTGTGTGTGTGTGTGTGTGTGTGTGTGTGTGTGTGTGTGTGTGTGTGTGTGTGTGTGTTGTGTGTGTGTCAGTTGCTCAATGAGTTCCAGCATGCAAGAAGTCCTAAACAGATGGGATTTCTTTAGAATTAATCAATGAGACTTAATATAAACAATGCTTGGAGGGAGAGGTGGAGTCTCCCACATACATTATCCCAGGCACACTACAGCATTCTCTTTCTGTCTCATCATTCTCATTTCTCCATCACACCCTCCCAGCACACTACACTCTCAGAAAGAAAACAAAGATCTCAGATTCTTCTTTTTTCTTTGTCATTCTTTGAAAATTTTTGAAAGAAAAATCAAGAAAAAGAGAAGAAACTTTTCTTCTCTTTTTTGTTTCACAATTGTTTTTTGCTTTTGTTAACACTTTTGTGTTATAGAAAATTTATGAAAACAAAAAATTTGTTAGTTAATTGTTTGTTGTGATTTCTTTCTTTCATTTTCAAAAAAAAAGAGAAAGTAGAAAAGATAGTTGATCTCTATTTCTTTGTTCTTCTACAATTTGCTTGTCTTTTTTTCTTTTTTTCTTCTTTAAGAGAACCTAGATTACAGACAACAGTAGAAATCCTTCTAGGTTTGGTCTTGTTTGGAATATAAAGGAATGGAGGATAATTGCAAAAGCTAGATATTGTATTATATTATATACATAATATTGTCAGGTTAAATCTCATGTCTTTTAATTCAAAACTCATCTTTGGATAAACACATTACCGTGAAGAGATAACTGAAATGTATTTTGTATAAGAAATACGTTTCTTTATGCTGTGTTGACAACCTATAAAAAGAGTGGTTACAACAGACAATGCACCAACAATCAATCAAAAAAAAACTATGTCATGAAAAATGAGCTTAATAGCTTAAACAGTATGAAAAAAATT
Organism: Istiophorus platypterus; assembly: GCA_016859345.1. Classification (NCBI taxonomy): domain Eukaryota; kingdom Metazoa; phylum Chordata; class Actinopteri; order Istiophoriformes; family Istiophoridae; genus Istiophorus; species Istiophorus platypterus. Next base: position 9,615,116 of record CM029115.1, read on the forward strand.
AAAGGATGGTAAGGATGGTAGTTATTCCACACACAATGGCTGTCTGCTTAATATACAGCAGTGTGCAGGCCCCTGGTCTCTTTGTCCCAGGCCTCAGTGCTTGTAAAGAGCTTTTTCTTTTACATTTTCACCACAGGTCACAGAAACACAAGCTTGCTCCACAGCAGAAGAGGAGTGAGAGGAGAGCTCTGTGACCTCTGTAACTTCACTCCAGGACACTCACCCTTTTTTTTTTTTTTTTTTTCTTTTTCTTTCTTTCTTTCTTTCTTTTTTTTTTTTTTTTCTTTTCTTTTTCTTTCTTTTCTTCTTTTCTTTCTTTTCTTTCTTTTCTCTTCTCTTTCACCAGAAAACACAAAACAAAAAAAAGTCAATCGTCAAAAATGTCATGTCACTTTTTCTTTGTTTGTTTTCAAAAAAAAAAAAAAACTGTTTGAGAAAAATAAACTCCTGGCATAACTGTAAGCTGCATAAGCTGACTGAAAAGAGGCTGGGGACTGACATATCCCTTCGGTGTGTGACTGGGTGAAGGTGGTGTGCTGTGTATGACCATGTGTGTGTGTGTGTGGTGTGTGTGTGTGTGTGTGTGTGTGTGTGTGTGTGTGTGTGTGTGTGTGTGTGTGTGTGTGTGTGTGTGTGTGTGTGTGTGTGTGTGTGTGTGTGTGTGTGTGTGTGTGTCCAAAACACCAAACTGATCTGCTGATGAGAGACTGATGTCAATGGAAGGATGATTTTGAAAAGACAACTGAGGCTTAGATATTTAAGCCCTTCCTTTTTGTAATCATTCACTGCTATTTCTCATTAGCAGCCCTCCCATTCCCATCCTCCATCCCACCTGATTTCATTCAGGCCAGTCTTTGTCACAGAGGATTCAGACACTTGAAACAGCTTTTTCTTTCCAGCACAGAAAAAAATAGCTAGAGAGAATTTTTTTTTTTTCAGTTTTTTCTTTCTTTGTGAAGTTTTGTGTTTGTTCCTTTTCTTTGTTTCTGATTTCTTTCTTTTTTCTTGAGACACTTTTGTTTGGCTGACAGTGTAGTGTTCCCGCTTTTAAGAAAAAAGAAGAGAAAAAAAGAACAAAGAGAGATTCTGTGTTCATCTTGTCTTCTGTTGTTTCTTTCTTCTTTAAAAGTCTTTTTTTTCTTTTATTATGAATTTAGGATTCAACTTAGTAGATGATAAATTTTGATTTGTGTGATGCAAAAATTTTTAAATGTAAAAATGATAAAATAGGGATAAACTAGCTGACCTCCCTCAACAACATGGTATTCATTAAAGGCACCTTGTAGATTTTGAGAGCCACATTTAAGAATGGCTTCAATGTTAAATGCTCTCTAGTTTCAAATACCAAGTGAATTTTACATGTGGTGCCATTCCACAGGTCGATGGAAAGGTGTGATTAGCTGTAAATTAGAGCATCTGCCCGAATAGACAATTTCAACTTGAGCAAAAAATTTGTGTTTATCCCCAAGATTTATGAATTCACTTCATGAAGATGAAACAACAGGAGAAAAAAAGTGATACAACCCATAGTAGGTACATTGGCAGCAGATGTACTTGTCTTTTGTCCTCATGGTAACAATAATAAACATGCGGTTAAGGCTGTAAAATGGTCATGGACAAAAGAAACAATATTAATGGTATTATAAGTTCCAGGTCTCCTCTATGAAAGTTGTATGAAAGATTATACAGTAAGTAGCTCAGCCACCAGTGAAAACACATCAGAGGTTTGACTCAAAAGCAGCAGAACTAGCTAGGCTGCCCCTTGTCAGTCATGTGACCCTCTTTGCCTCTTTTTGTTGAGTCTCCCCGTGATAAGACAGGTAAAAAAAAAAAAAAAGCCTTGGCAGTAGTTTGATGTTGGCCAATGGGGACACACAGTATGTGGAGTCTTACAATCTCAACTATCCACTGCCAGTTGGTCACTTTTGTCTCCTCACACAGCAACCGCTCAGGTATTCCACTCAGCTCATGGCTTCATAACCATCTCTACCATGGGACCAATAAGAGCTCATCTATTCACTCTCCTCTTTATCTTTTGTCTGGCATCACGGGGTGCTCAAGCCTGGTTAGGGGAGGGGAGCCTCTGCCCAATCACTCTGTCATCCCAGAGGCCCACCTGGCCCTGGTAATGGGAGGCAGGAATGTGATGACAGGACACTTTAAGGGTGATTCTGTTCAAGGGCACGTCACTCTGTCACTGACAACACTTTAATCCTGATCACGGCGTCTGACTGGCCCCTGCTCGCGCTCTCTCCCTTTTTTCACTGTATATATTGGATGTACTATATGAAATTTAAGATGAATTTTAGGAAATGCTGGTTTATAATGAAACGAACATGACCAAACCATAATTGCTGGGAATTACAATTGTATCATAATTTAAAACACACACGCACACACACAATTCCTAGTAAATAATAACATTACAAGAATTCATGCAAACCAGTATTTTAATTAGTGTTTGTATATGTTTGCATGAGGTTCTGTATTTCTACATTTGGAAGCATTGGGGATTGTGGCATCATGTGTGTTTATGTGCGTGTGTGTGGTACATTATATTTGTGTTTGTGTAAGCAGCCATAGAAGGGGGCATAAAATATGCAGGATAATTACCAGGAAGAGGTTGGGACGCAGATGAAAGGCCTCATATTGATTCTTGAAAGGACCTGACAGCTCGCCTGAATGTTTTATTTCCTCTGCATTGTTTGTTTTGCATATAAAGGATTCCATTTTCTAGTGAATTTTGATTGCAGTAAAGACGGCGGACCCCGTGCCTGCCGAGGGGAGGACAAGCGCTGCGTTAACTGTTTAGAGACAGAAAAGGGATATGAGATGCATGTGACCCCTACTGCGGGCCCTCTACCTGTCATAGCAGCAACAATCAGAGCTAGATGATAGACACGCAGCTTAAAACTGGCCAACGACAAAGAAAAGAATGCAGAATAGAGGTACAAGCTGAGACAACTCTTTCCCAAATATCTCTACTAAGAAGCTACAGAGCTTTCTGCTTCTACACAACCTGATAGAGTGCAGAATCCTGAGACACATATGCACACATTTAGGTAATGAAAAGTCAAGCGTGAAAACATGGATCCGGATCTGGTGAGCCCACCGTGAGCGCTGGAATGCATCAGCAAGTAGCGTCCCAGCCCAATGTAAACAGCCAGCGCACGTGCATGCATGCCTCCCTCCTCCAAAGCTGCTTTCCATTTCCCTCTGGTGCCCATTTCTCCTCATTCAGACCTTTGTTCCGCCAGCTACCACAGATGCAATCCCACCACAGGATTTCATACACAAACACAGCATCCGGATCCCCTGCCTGCAGCCGTCCCTCTCACGGTCCAGCTGTCCTCACTATCATTTCTTTAAATAAAGCAGTCTGAGCTTTAGGTCAATCTCACGCTCATATAATAAAACTTTGTGAATAATCATTTTATATAATCTCAAATTCCAAGACAGAGGAAGAAGCTCTTCTTTACATTTTCTGAGTGGATCTGTTTCAGTAGTTAAGAATTTTTATCTTATTGGATTCTAAATGTTTAATCACCCTCTTTTGTCTATAGGCAATACTGTATAAATATTTTAGAAGCAAAGAGGAGAGAGCAGCATGTTTTTTTTTTACCTAAAATTACAGCCACAAAAATTAAATTAAAGGGTCAGCTTACCCACAACACAAAAAAAGAGAATTTACCAGGTAACCTACCAGGTTTTGGGATCTGAACTACTCACACTTTGCTGCCACCTCTTTACATAGACGGTGAAGGGAAGTTCATTTGAAATTGTATGTTTCAAAACAAAATGCCATGTGTCTCTCTGGATGTAATGTTGCAGTTAATTGGGACAACATTCAGACATTATGGTTAGCACTTTTCATTTGAAAAAAGATGGTGAAACACTTTAGAGCCAATAATAGTAGCAAATTTTAAGACTTATATGTATAATGGGAAGTTGGGAAGTCTTTTATAAAATCTAGATGTTTCAATAAAGCTTGCCTACTCACCAGAGATGTCAGCTCAGCTAGCTGAGGGATGAAAATAGCATTTGCTCCGATTAGTTGTCATCCCTGCTTGATTGGATTTAGTGGCCTTTGTAGAATAATAAATATGCAATACTATAGCCTATTGATGTGTAAAGGAAATTCTCTTTTTGCTTGTGCAGCAGGGGCAAAGGTCAGGGCCAGTCACAGCACATTGCCTCTGTAGCCAATGAGGACTCAGTATCTTTCTCAAGGAGGCTTCAGAGAGTAGATTGTCACCTATGAAGTTTAAACACTGTATGGTTTCTCTTACTGAAGGATATTCTCTTTATACACTAGGTCATACCGCTATCCCAACATCTATATATCAGCACATGCATGAGCAGTACCTAACCTTTCCCACTGGAATAGACCTTCCAATCACACTGCGGCTGTTACTAAACAAGACTTGTTATGTAGCACTAGAATTTTCCACCAACTTCTTGATGTATTATACACAGCTGGGTGATCTAAAAATGCAGCACTCATGATTATCCAGCCAGACATTTGCTCAAAAGCTCTTCAAAATAAGATGGTTTCAAAATTGTACATTTCAAATGCACAATTCATATTTGTATATTTCATACTTATCTTGTTCAGTAGTAGTAGTATGTCTAAAAAAAAACTGTTCAAAATGTTGGGGCTTTTTGCCTTTTTTTTAATGACATAATTCTCTCAACAGCTGACAGAAGGAAAAACTCAACCCAGATAAAAGTGAGCCGAAGGACAACGCAGTACCTCTTTTCTGCATTTCAGCTTAGTGTATGACTGTATGACATGTCCTATACTTTTACTGAGCCTGATCGCCACCTGAGGAACACATGTATTATATTGATACCCATTTATTTTTGCTTACATGTGGGGTTTTTTTCAACCTCTCATATAGTCCTAACACACACTTAACCAACAGTTCGACCAGCTAAAATGTCACTCCACATCCCACTGTCACCCCCATTTCAAACCATCACCCCCATCAATGCCATTTTGCTCCTGGGCTGAAAAGCAATTGAAACAATTTTCTTGCACAGAATTATTGTCCTTAATTGCAATGAAGGGCATGTTTTCCCGTCATTCCTTGGGAGTGTTTTTCTCTTTCTGGGTGGAAATGTAGGCATCGCTACTGAGCGTGGGCTCTCTGAAAGAGGTCATAATTACATCCTTCAGTATGCTCGCCATCGGCAAGGATTTTACGCCTCATAATTATTAAATGGCAGATTCACTCCGTGTGTGTGTGTGTGTGTGTGTGAGTGTACGCCTGTCTGTGTGTGCATGTATGTGTGCATGTGTTAAAATGCAGGATGAAAAGAGTTTAAATTTGTTCTCCAATGAAAGATTGAGAAGAGACCATTTGTGTATTCTGTGCACGCACTCTCCAAAAGTTCTCCCTGGTGAGAGAAGTTAAAAGAAACTCTGCACCACTGTTTAGTTGTTTCTATTTCACTAATGTATTACCAATCACACTCAGCATTATTGGCTGTCACTGAAGTAAACAATGCATGAATAGCATCAAACTCATTTATCTGTTTCAAGAAGCACAGCAAATTGATTTCAAGTATATACTGTTATTGCTGACGAACAGAATAGAATTCAAAATAGATAAATTATTTTGTAATTGTTATTGAGACACTAGTAATTGATACTGGAGATGGTAGGCAGAGTGCCATCCTAACAAGATAAGCTCCAGTCTGCTCAACTTTCCTCTTTCAGCATCATTTCCATATGATAATTATATTGTCTTATTCACAGCTGAGATAACATCCCACACTCTACATTCCTTATCTCACTCCCATCTCTCCCCTCCTCTCCCTCAGCTCCCTCACTGTCTTGGGTTGCTATTACACACTTAACTCTAGAAAAATTAGCCATCTCAAAGAGTCATTTAGTCCTGCATTTTATTGCAAAAAGTAATTCTGACAAGATAACTCTCCAAATTTCTGTTGCAGTTAAAACTGCATCAAAACATAGAGCAGATCACTGTAGTCTTAGCTAAATGCTTTTTTAAAAGAACAACATTTAGAAAGAAAATAAGTGACATTGTTTCTGTGCAATGTAACAGTTATGTTTGTGAATTAAAAAAAAAAGTCAGTTCTTATAAGTTGTTCAGAAGGACATTATTTTACCACCGATAAGTAATTTAGAGTCCTATAACATGTCAGATTCAATTCCAGCGTCCACGCATTCCCTGCATGTCTCCTTTGAAGAGGTAATGCTGGAAATGATAATTGATTGGCACACATCTCTGACCCAGCTCAGGTCCACTCCTCACCTCACTCCTACAGGAATTCATTATGCAAAGAGACCAGTGAGTTGCAATGGAATATTTGACTTGATTATAACCAAGGGGAAAGTAAACAACTAGACTGTAAATTATACCCACTCTCCTGCAATTTTTTTTATTCCATATTCTTCGTGTAGTATGTCTGACATAAATATACACACTGATAATTACTCTTTTTCCATCTATTGTATGGTGTCCACCGACTGTGCTTTCATGTTCCCAAGTGAGAGCTATTAGAAGTAAATAGAAGAAAATTCTGTTGGGGATTTATCTGCTGGTATGAACCAACAACATCTGCAAACGAAGAATAGCTGAGTTCATAGGTGAACTTACTAAAATTAGTGAACATAGAAGTTCATTATATTTTCCTTTGTGCACTTCAGGGGATGGCTTCTGGAAATATGGCACTGACAAAAAATAATAATAATAATAAGAGGAAGGTGAACCTGGTTTTAAACATAAGCATTAGTATTTTACATACAGTACATTTCATGATAGGTTTGGATTCAGTGTACTCAGATCAAACTTTAAAGGTTTTCTATCCACTGCAAGTTTGCATTAGCTCCCTATGGAAAGTAAGCATGTAGTTACCTGCATTTTCAGTGGCTTCCTGGACACGTCTTTTAAAATAGTTATATGCTGAATTTTCATGGCCACTTTTTCTAATGGACCACATGAGCTTTAGGTCTTTGAGGTGTCTGTGCACTTGTGCTACATGAGAAAAAATTGTCCATCATGGTTTCCAAGAGTCCGATGTGGCATCTTTAGAAATTCTAGAACCCAAAGATATTCATTTTACATGTTTATAATTTATTCATTTACTACAATTACATAAAAAAGGAAAGAAGCAAATCCTCACATTGGAGTAGCTGAAACTAAAGAATAATAGGAGCTTGAAAAGTGACTTAAAACAGCTCTAATTAATGCAGATACAATGATAGAGAAATTTGTTGCACATAACAATCACAACTGACATTCAAAATGGTTATGTTTGTAGGCCTATTCACAGAGATGTATCACATCGAGGAACATTCAGATTCCTGTAATCTTCGAACTGCTGATACCATATCTTGTACATGTGCATATATAGTTTCATTACAGTATATGGTTAAGGGTATGATAATGGCATGTTCATCCTAATAATGGCCAGGTTCACTGTTTTTCTTTACCCTTGCTGAATCTTGGCTCTGTTTACATCTTATATCATCCCTGAAGAGGATGTGTGAATCTGAAGGTCATCTTTGAGGGGGTAGGTCAATGTTTTTGCTGCTCCGTAATAATGGTGCTCCGTAGTAGAAGTAAAGTCTCTGAGATGCAATAGTTCACCTGCAAACAGGGCACAGTTTCAATGCAGGAGAGTCAATTGAGAATAATAAAATAAGTGTGACTCCTCCGTCTCTGGGGAAAACCAAACATCTCCTGCAACAAATCAAAACTTTCCCTCTCTTCTGCGGAGCGGGTGTCGAAAATGCCCTGTTTAGTCTTGCTCTATTTCTTCACAAACATGCATTTTCTGGTGAAAAGGAGGAATCAAGACTTTTCAGTTGTTTCAGTGGAAACAGACACCTGAGTTGGAAAGTGGGAGAGAAGTTGAGCTCTCAGATCTCAGTAGCATACGCTCCCCTGGGGAAAGCCACAGCTCAGGGTATTCATCCTACGCTGCTGTGGAGCTAGCTTAAAATACTGTTGTCACATAGCGATCACAGGCTTTCACTGATGGTACACAAATAGTCCCCTTGCGAAGCTCTTAAAAGCCCATTAGACATCACGACGCATGGCGCTGAAGATGCCATTGCTAAGTGCTCCTGATGCCAAAGGGAAAGCATGAAGACAGACCTGATGCAGAACAATTCTTGTTTTCCCCTGTTTTTTTCCCCTTCCATCTGAATATGTTTGTTGACTTTTTAGCTCATTTTATGCGGTAAATATCTAAGAGAGTGGCAGCAAATCTCAGATCAGGTTGTGACATTTCTTCGTGTTCACAGTGATACACAGTTGTTGAGCTGGTTAAAGCTGACTGCTCAGGCGTATTTCACATTGCGCTACCTGGCACCATCTCAGAGTGTAATACTACAGGGTTGAATATGATCCTGTACATACAGAGGTCAAGCATGACCACTGAATTCAGGGAGCAAGCTGCTGGTGAAGTGCTGCACAGGAGGAAACAACCATAAACATGCTCTTGTTGAGGTCTTTACACTGTATATGTGAAAGCTAAATAGTGCCATCTGGTGACATTTAGAATCAGGTGACAAACCAGAAGATAATTAAAGTGAAAATGTAAAGCAATAATAATGATAATAATGATAATAATAATAATAATAATACTAAAGATGAACGGTATTTATTAGGAGACTTAATTCCAAGAATATAGATCAGTGCTAAGGAATCCGTGCAATTTATAAAATCTGTTATTTAGGCAAATAGAAAATCCATAATTCAATTGAAAACAGGTGTTGAGTTCAATTAACACAAAATTTCAAACATTCTCACTTCATGCAACGGAGCACAGCATCTCTCGTCAATCTTTCGAACCGTGATCTTTACAAGAACTTTTTGAAATGCAAATACAATAATTCTAAAAATGAGCACGAATCCAAGCTGCCAGGTTAGAAAGAAGAAGAGGAAGCAATAAGAGGCAAAGGTGAAAATGTGAGATGCTGGAGAATGGAACACAGTGGGGGTAGGGGGGTAAACAGCATGTGTGCGCTCTGTTCTCAGAGAGGTTGGTGAGGATAAATGGAGAGCAGAACTCTGTCTGTGTGAGAATGTGTTGGCAGCCTCAGGAGCTCAGTGATCACTCCTCCAAATGGTTGCTGTGGGGATTGTGGCTCCTGGAAGTGGAAAAACTAACAGGTTCTAAAGAGGCGCTAGCCCGGAGGGAGGGAAACAGTGCTTACAGCAAAGGATCGGCCCAGCTAGTGCCTCTAATTGCACTTCATTATCTCATATTGATTTAATTAGCAGCTGCCTTGCCTTGTGTGCACAGTGTTATGTTATGCCTTTAAATAAAGGGGGCCAAAAGATGCATATTCTCTGCTGTATGGTAGCCCATTCAATAAAGCACGCTGTATGACAACACTTAGCTGTGTCACTATAATTACCTTCGTGTGATCCTGCACATACCGACAAGAAATAAATATGCGTTTCAGCCACCGGCCACAAAGCCGTTCTCAAAGAACAGTAGTTCACAGAGTTGAAACACATACTGCAAAGTTCCTGTTTGCTCTTTTAGTAAATTGTGTCTCATAAACATTACTTAAACAGAAAATATCTGAAAGGATGCTTCTCCTGTAGTTGTAGAGTCAACGTCATAAAGTCTTTAAATATAATTATGGGCTACTTTTTTACAAACACATGCTAAGTGTATAACCGTCAAATGAAGATGGCAGCACATGAGCAAACATATTAAAATGGGCATTCACAAAAATAATCTTGAACGTCAGAAGGTGAATACATTAAAATGATTGTCTCAATGGGCTCTGTTGTCCGGCTCTCCCATTACAGTGACTTCCTTGCTGACCACACTGACTTCAGTGTTTACTCCAGAGTTTGCAAAAAAGCAAAGACACAAAAGCGCACTATTAACACAGTGAATGGGTTACACAGAAGCATAAAATGGATTGAGAGGGTATTAAGAGGATGACCCCCGGTTGAGTTTCGCAAGTGGAAAGATTGTACATTTATAACCTCTGGAGAAAAACAACACTTGTGTGCAATGGTGAGAGACGGAAATAGGGAGGACAAGGTGTGAGTGTGCGAGGATGGGGTGAAACTGACAGCTCAGAGAGCAATTTTGAATTAACGGAAGAGTCTAAAGTTCTTAGGCTAAGTTAGCATGCTCCTGAGAGACCAACAGTTTGTGCCCATCAAACAGAGTTCCAAAGGTGGAAGAGGAAGCAGACAGCAAATAGGGACAAATGCTGCAGAGACTCTTAGGATGTCTGTCTTTAATGATCCAACCAGCTTTGGAAAACAGTCATCTTTGGAATATAACTTCGCTATATTTCTCCCAAACCCTCTTCCTCCTGTTTCAGATATCTGTGCTGTATTATGAGCAACGACTGAAGAGAGATATTTAATCAAAAGGAGATGTCCTAGAGGAGAAGTTAAAAAAATGTATTATATATCTGAAACTTGGAAAATTCTGTTATTAATTTTAATATCTGCTAAATATCTTAAAGATGCATTTTACTCATCAAACAAAGCAGCCAACAGAGGACTCTACTTACAAAGGAACCCAAATTTATTTCATATCCACAGACTTTCCTGATTGCCACAGCCTTTTGACACATCACTTTGAAGACTCACATATACTAGTGGAATGAAAGGATAGTTCAAATAGCTTGACTTCATCTTGCAGCGTTTCATTCAGCAGGCATGCAGTCTTCTGACAGCTGTGTCCTCTCGTGATTTGTCCACCAAAGCAAAAGCTGCAGTCCCTCCTGTAGTCTTCCTCTACTCTCTGACCTCTCTAACTCAACTCACTGCTGTTTGTTTCAAAAAGCATTGATAAAGACATGTCCATATTTTATCCATATTCATGCCTTGACTCATTTCAGAAAATAGACAAGAATCTTGCTGCATAAATCAGGGCATTAAAGTAGAATGGTTCACAAGGAAAGAAGGGAAGCGAGGGAATGAAGACGGCAAATAAAAAACAGCACTGGTTAACACAGAGTGCAGCATGGAGTGGAAAGCCCCAGCAGCAATCTGCTAACACTTAGAGTGAAAGCAGCCCGGGGTCAATGTCCAAAGCCAAAGACTTAGACACAGACAATTTCAGCCGCCTGCAATTGTTAGACAAATAACAGTTGTTTAGAAAGGAGTGGGGAAGGTGTGATCCCCCTCATTCTCCCTGAGTCTTTACGTTATCCCCACTTTCTTCACTTTTCTCCACTTGGCAGAACTTCTCTTGGAGTGTGTTCCTGTCTTCTCTCGCTCTCTGCTGGCTTGGCATGCTGAGGCAGAATTAGATGGATGGACTTGGCAGGCACACATAGCCAGCCTGGTAATGTGAGAAAATCTGGTGCCAATACAGAGATGGTACAGATGGACATGACATGTTGCTGTTTTCTGTTTTTGTCTAATATTTCTATATTCTTTCCACGTCTGTCTTCTCACATGTGTTTAAACACATACTCAGAAGGTTCTCGCAGAGGTCTTTGCTCATAGGCTGAGAATTGGCCATTAGGGTATATGTTCAAAGGACAAATCATCAACGGCTAATTAACAATTATTAACTGTTCTGCTGTGAAAGAAGACAAATTATCATAAATTACTGCCTAATTAAAATGTGATTGCTGGCTCAATAGTTATAAATCATTAATTTTTAACACCCTTATCACATGCGGACGGAACCAATTCAACAAAAGGTCTATTAGACAAAAATGAATTCACTGGTTTCTTTCAACACACACCCCACTTTCTGCTCCTTTCTCCCACTGAAGTCATTACCCATAATTACTCTATGCAACACATTGGCTTTGTCCATAATATTAAAGAATGATTAAACCGCAGCCTAATTGCATTAAGTGACGACTTTTGTAGTGGCTGTCCAGTTTTAACCTCTATACATGCAGTTAGTGCACAGAGATATATGGGTTTTACTGAGGTAACCAATCAGGCAGGAGCAGTTAAGAAACTACAATGCAGTGGTGGAGGAAGAACAATCCTTTACTTTTGTAAATGTGCCAATACCACAATGTCAAAATGTTTCATTAAGTAAAAGTCCTGCATCTAAAATCCTTCCTTTAGGAAATGTATTAGAGTATCGTCAGCTAAACATACTTAAATTTATATTTCTATGAAATCAAAGCCAATTTTTGAAGGCATTTTTTTCTGCTTTAGCCCTTCAATACATATACATTCAGTTATTACCTTTGAATATAGGACTTTGCATTGTTAATGTCAGAGTGGAATCCACCGTTCCTGTGCTCGATGCAGATTGCAAACCTATACACAAGAGATTCACAGGAACTGATTTATGTACATAAATTAGACACTAGACACTGCTGCTGTTTTGTAAGGCATCGCATGCCAAAAAGATAGTAGACGACAATTTTACTCTTCAGCAAGGCATTGTATTTTATTATCTTACTATATGTTTTTTTCAGGTAAAATCTTAATCTGTAAACTAATTCATAACAATAGCTATAGGATAGATATAATGAAGTACAGATGACAATATTTCCCTCTAAAACACTGTGGAGTAGAAGTATAAAGTGGCATAAAATAGCAATATTTAAGTAAAGTAGAAGAACTTCAAAACTGGATTTGAGTAAATATACTTGGTTACTTCACTAATGGTGACTAATGTGTCAATCTTTTCAGTTTCTAAAGCATCAAATATGTTTACATCCTCAGTCACCTTTATGTACAACCATAACCTCCCTCTTATACATCCAACATCTTCTCCACATAGGTGCTGTGTATTTGTTATCCCTGGGCTCCTGTTTGCAGGATTTTCTGTCTTTTTTCATTCGCCTTCGATCCCTCCTCCTCTCTCTAACAAGCTAGCTCTGGGTCCAGCGTGGTGTGCAGAGGTGAGGTTGGGGGGGGCGTGCATTGTTTAGAGCTGCTTCCGACTGACATCCAGGTAAATGGGTAAATGTGCACTCTCATCCATATTCCAGCAACCCAGACAGAGGTATTTGGCCAGTGCATGGTTGGGGCCAAGATATGAAATATTAAAAGGGTAAAGTGAAAGGTGGAGTACCCAGAGGGCCTCTGGACAGTTAAACAGCTCTTTGTGTAGATGCATCTTCACTGCCTGTATCCCCACTTGGCATCAACCCTTTGAGAGGCCTGGATTCAGCAAGCCTGCATTGTGTACTTCAGCCAAGGTCAGCGCACAGTACACCAAGTTAGCATCAAACTGTGCTCTATGATCAGCTCTTACCATCCTAGAGCACCACCAAGGATGGACCATGTTCACAGCTCGCCAACAAATCAATAACTCTGTGTATTGCATGACTGGAGAAGAGACAGCGAGCTGGGGAAGACGTAAAAAAGTGAAAGATGGATTTTTTTCTTCTAAATTCACTTGGCAGGATGAAATCAAGCCTGCTGTTTGACTGGTGGTGTGCCAAGTAGGGACTCAGATATATCAGATTTCAATTAACCACAGTTCAGGAGGGCCATCCACAGAGGTGACATGGCCCTCACACTCTCCCTCGCCTGCTTTGTTGCAGCCCTGGGGAGTGGGTAATGAGATGGCTCTCTATCTGGCTCTCCATCTCATCTCCTCTTTCAGGAGGAAGCCTGGCACTCAGGGCCAAGGGGGCCTGTTGACACCTAGGGCAGGCCACAGCCTGAGCCATTTGGCTCGGGTCTTCAGCCTCCAAGCAGTTTGGCTTGCAGTGGCCACGCAGTTTGCCCCTCTGGACTGCTCTAGGGGGGTAGATAATGAATAGGCTGAATACAGGTGTGTCAGGGTGCAATGATGAGTGCATATGTATACAAGTGTATGTGCGCATGATTAATAAATAGGTGATGAATATAAAATATTTTTAGCATTATTTTTTAGCGTGGGCTTCTTCGGATATTATCTTTTTAAATCATCCAGTTAAATCTCGTGAAAAAATTTCAGGTGGATTCGGAAAATAACAGCAGATTTCTCTTGTCACATCTATCACTGGGGAAGACAAGAGGCCTCCAAACCTGTAGTGCACTGCTCAATCACTTGAGCCTAATTTGTATGCTGTTTCAATCACTAAAAAGGAAAACAAAGCCAGGTGAAGAAAAATGACACCCAGTGACTAAGAAAACAAGAATTCTACAAGCACACATCAACAAATTCCTATAGTCGCTCAATGTTACCTGCTTTTGGCTGTGAGATGCTGGTAGATGGGGGTGTGTTGAGAGGCTCCTTGCGGTAGACCAGCAGCATGTGAGGATTTGAGCCAGAATACCGTGATTTTGCATGTATTTACATTTCATTTTTGTGCTTAAATGGTAGTTCTTGTTGATGGTTTTGAGTATTTTACTCATTTGATTTAGACCCTAAATCTAGGGTAAATCTACCCTAGACAGAAACTAGTAAAGAAAAAGGCTTTCCTCAGTATTTCCATGCTATGCCAGCAACATTCATAACCAGAGTAGGGCAGAGAGTTGGGAGGATGCAACAGTGCATCCGTCACCAAGAGGAATGGCAGTGTCATCTCCAACTGTGGTGTGGAATCACAGGCAGTCGCTCTAAGATACACTTCTTTATGGAGGCACTTTTTACATTCTGCTGAGTAGCCCTGGAAAAATAAAAGCTAAATCTTAGCTGTCACAATCACGCTTTGCTGCACTAAAACACTGTCCAGTGTTTGGGCACTCCACATGTAGGAAACAGAAATACAGAAATTCCACATATTCATTGACGCTGCATGCATCACACAAGAAAAAGAGGACAGGCTGCTTGTGTCTTTATATGTTTCGGTGCTTGTTTATGTGTGTGTTTTTGTGTGTGTATGTGTTTGTGTTCGGTGGAGAATAATAGGGATGAGAAGGTCTCGGCATGGCTGCACAGCAGCCGTTTCAGAAAATCAAATGGCTGAACAGTCAGTAATGAGGAAGACAACAGAGACTCAGCCAGACCCAGAAGATTTGAAGGGCAGACAGAGGAGAGAATGGGGGTGGGGGGTGGGGGGGTGGATTATTGAATTAGTCAGACAGTTATGGCAGAAAGAGACGAGTATAATGTGAACATGCACTGGGGGGGGGGGGGGGGGGGGTTATGACCTAAAATATGAAATTGTGCAAAACAATAGCAGAATTAACAGCAGAGATAAAAGATGCAAATGATGAAATTGATAGGTGAAGTTTGCATTTGCATTACTTATCAGACGGAGAGGTGTATAAGAACAGGAAAAAGCATCACCATGGTCGAATCTTCATTCATCAGAATAAAGAGGAAGAAGAGACAGAGAGGAGGGGAGAGGAGAGCTATAGAAGATGTGGATTTGTGGCTCATTAACGTGCTGTTGATCCTCCAAGTGCCACAGCTCACCAACCATTTTTCCAGCCTCTCTCTCAAACACACACACGAACACACGCACACACACATGATCACACGCACACATACACACACATGAACACAAAACTGTCACAACTGCAAAGCCATTTTAGTCATCAGACTATGTAATGTAATTGGATGTATGCGATATATCAGTAGTTGTGGTCAAACTGGGCAATTTCTGGGATATGACTGCAGCTACTATACAATAACTACAATGATATAAGGACATGATTATATCGATGAAATAAAAAATATAGTAGATTTAAATGTTTGAAAATAATATAAATATAAAAATAACAAATAAGAATGAAAATGGAAACGTGCACACATTTGAGTACCAGTATGGCAGTATATAGGTCATATTACCAAATACTGAACAAATCAGTGAATGCATTACATATGTAATGCAGTTATATTAAGGCTAATTACACACCGTTTATTGCTAGTGGTACAGCTGAAATGTCAAAATATTTTATTAAAATAATATTTATTAAAGGGAAATCTGCCAAACTGGGTGCTGTTTGCTAGTTTTTTTAATGACTACTGGTCATGATAATTTATTATTTATATAAGCATTTCCTTATATACATATGTGATACGTAAATAATTTTGTGTTTTGTGTTTATGTGTGTTTTTGTGTGTGTATGTGTTTGTGTTCGTGGAGAATAATAGGGATGAGAAGGTCTCGGCATGGCTGCACAGCAGCCGTTTCAGAAAATCAAATGGCTGAACAGTCAGTAATGAGGAAGACAACAGAGACTCAGCCAGACCCAGAAGATTTGAAGGGCAGACAGAGGAGAGAATGGGGGTGGGGGGTGGGGGGGTGGATTATTGAATTAGTCAGACAGTTATGGCAGAAAGAGACGAGTATAATGTGAACATGCACTGGGGGTTATGACCTAAAATATGAAATTGTGCAAAACAATAGCAGAATTAACAGCAGAGATAAAAGATGCAAATGATGAAATTGATAGGTGAAGTTTGCATTTGCATTACTTATCAGACGGAGAGGTGTATAAGAACAGGAAAAAGCATCACCATGGTCGAATCTTCATTCATCAGAATAAAGAGGAAGAAGAGACAGAGAGGAGGGGAGAGGAGAGCTATAGAAGATGTGGATTTGTGGCTCATTAACGTGCTGTTGATCCTCCAAGTGCCACAGCTCACCAACCATTTTTCCAGCCTCTCTCTCAAACACACACACGAACACACGCACACACACATGATCACACGCACACATACACACACATGAACACAAAACTGTCACAACTGCAAAGCCATTTTAGTCATCAGACTATGTAATGTAATTGGATGTATGCGATATATCAGTAGTTGTGGTCAAACTGGGCAATTTCTGGGATATGACTGCAGCTACTATACAATAACTACAATGATATAAGGACATGATTATATCGATGAAATAAAAAATATAGTAGATTTAAATGTTTGAAAATAATATAAATATAAAAATAACAAATAAGAATGAAAATGGAAACGTGCACACATTTGAGTACCAGTATGGCAGTATATAGGTCATATTACCAAATACTGAACAAATCAGTGAATGCATTACATATGTAATGCAGTTATATTAAGGCTAATTACACACCGTTTATTGCTAGTGGTACAGCTGAAATGTCAAAATATTTTATTAAAATAATATTTATTAAAGGGAAATCTGCCAAACTGGGTGCTGTTTGCTAGTTTTTTTAATGACTACTGGTCATGATAATTTATTATTTATATAAGCATTTCCTTATATACATATGTGATACGTAAATAATTTTGTGTTTTGTGTTTATGTGTTTTCTGTGTTGTTAGTAATGAATTAACAGGTAAAACAAATTCAGTGATTTGAGCAGGCAGACTGCGTCTCCAGAAATTTCTCGCAGTTCTCACTTTATAGCTCACAGGTAAGTTTAGCTCAACTGCTAAACTTACAACAGCATAGTGCATAATATGAGTTTATAGTTGGTTGTCTAAAATGACAATTAGCAGAGTCATTTTAGACACACAACTAATGAATAGATAAAACTGAGTGAGAACAGTCATGTCTTCATTTTGACTCTCAAAAAGTTCTAGAAAACAGATGGTTTAAAGACATGGTTTAAAGATATCAGTGGAGCAGGAAGATCTAATAGCGAGGGGCAAATTATTCCAAAGTTCAGGGGGAACAATTGAAAATGCTTGATCATCCTTAGACTGTATAAGGATACAAGTCCAAAAATACACAAAATGCAAAAAAACAAAAATACTTGAGAAAAGTAGCAGGAACCAAACCCTATGTCTAAGCACAGAACTCTCATAAAGGAGCTTAGTTTCCGCCTGCTGGATGTCAGAAAAATTAGCTTTAACATGTCAGTGGACAAACGCCTCCAAACCTCTGTGAATGCGTGAGCAGAGAGATGCAGCCGGAGGTATTGTGATACTTCCTGTCTTCCATCTTCCCGGGAGCCAGGCTCTCTGGTATTCCTGGAAGGTGGTAATGCAGCGTCGGATTGTCGCCTCCTCTGATCCGCAGTCACACAGCGGATTCCCAAGGAGCATGTCACCAAGGGCGGGCTGGGGGGCTCAAATGCTCTGCTCGTTACTCTAAACGCTGCCTAATTAATAATGTATCAGAGAGGACGAGCTGAGACACAGCAGGGCTCCTCTGCTTGACACAAGCACTGACGCACACACACACACACGCGCGCACATTTGAGGAGAGACTGATCAAGCCCCGCTACCCCTCTTCTACAAAAGCCCCCACCCAGATCTCCTCTCAGTATTCAGATACAGAAGCAGGAGAGAGGCTCTGAGTTTACGTGTACAGTCCATTGTTGATGAATTCTCCATCCTGCTGAAGCCCTATACGTACGTTCATGTATGTGACAAAGAGGGACTGAGCACACGCTGATCCGCTGCATGAATTTTCATAAGTGAAATTTTATGGTAAAATGAGCTGGTGTGGGGGGGGGGGGGGGGGGATAGAGGTTAGTGTCTGTAGGCTCCTCTGACACACATTTAAACCCAAACACACCCATAAACATATCCAACCTGGATGCAGCCTGGTCCCTGGAGACAGATGACAGGTGACACTGTGCTGGTGGTGAGGTAATGGCGCCTCCTGTCCTGTTGAGTCTCTCTATTCTGTACCACACAAACACTTGAGGCCTTGAAAAACAACCACGCACTGATCTATTTTTAACTTCTTTTTATTGTATGTTTTTCATTTCAAATCTTATTATTCAAAAGCTGTCAAGCCGACTGTCATTGGTTGTCACCGTTGAAGATAGTTTGGGTTTTAATGCCGGTACTTTAACCATATAGTTTTTAAATAGAAACAAAAGCTAAGATTGGTTCCCATAGAGTAATATCCAGTCTTTTCAGTATCCAGTAGAGCAAAACTATGTGTGATCTATTCATAGGTTATCAATAATGCTGCTGTTATATTCATATATATGTTCTGAGACTGTACATCCATAGCTTCTCCCTGCCTTCTCTCTACCTCCTCCTCTGCCTCTCCTTCTTTCTCTCTCCACCTCACATTTGATTTATTTTCTTCTTTGTTTGTGTTTGTCATATGGAGAGATGTAAATTTAGCCACCCCAAGGGAGAGCATCCTCACTAGTGACACAAAAAAGACTGGAAGAAAAAAAATCAGAATAACATAAGCCAAAAAAATGTGTGTGTGTGTGTGCGGGGGGGTAAAGAAGGAATTGTGGTTTGAGAGATGGGAGGAGGGAGGAACAGAGAACAAGAGAGAGAGGTTTGAGATGCGCATGCAGGACTCTGTAAACAGTCGACGCGGGGGCTGGAAAATTAACGCTGCATAAATTGTGCGAAACATGTCCTATTTTCTCTCCCTTTTTTCCTCTGCACCCTCTTTTAAAAGGGTTCAGGATGCAGGGCTGTCAGATGAACGCCAGACAGGCGTTTTCCAACTTCGTTTGATCCCAGCTCCCTCTTTTAAAAACACTTCCCAATGACAAGGGAGGGGAGGCAGAAAGCAGGTCGCAGTGTGTGAATGTGAGGTGCCGGTGGTGAGTGAGGAGGAACAGGAGACAAACAGATGGGAGACACATGTAGACAGACTTTCACAGTTATCACACCCTCAGTGACACTACCTTTATAGTCCCTGCAGCCAGCACCTATCACTGGGAGAGCGGCTGGGATTTTGTGTCTGATAACTGTGTCAGCACCTCAGCACAACTGATTTCTGCACATTGGCACTTTGGTTCTATGTACAGGGAAATACAGTGTAAAGCACAGGTCAGATTTAAACCTAACAGGCCAGTGCAGACGGACCAAAACAGATGAATATACCAGAAAAACTGCACTGACTATCTAGCAAATGTAAATGAAAATTAGGTGTGTGTCAGACCAGGTGTGAAAGTTTATTAAAGTCAAAGAGATGTTAAGGTAATATCATCAACACAAGGAATGATGGTTGGGGATTTGTATGTGTATTAAAAATCATACAACTGTTTTCCCTCTGCCCTCTTGCGTAAAAAAAATTATATATATTATATATATATATATTATATATTATATATATAAGTCTACTCTCTCTTAAACAATAATCCTAACTTCTTTCCTCCTGCTGCTGCTATTGACTTCACCCTTTGTGTCAAACTACATCTGCCTTTACTTGCTTCACCAGCTAATGAATTCCAAACAGAGTGAAGAAGAGGAAAAAAAAGCAGGGCATCTCTCATTGCTCTCTCTCCCTCTTTCTCTCTCGATCACAACAACACCATTTCCATTTATAATTTTGATTGTTAATTTGCATGAGAAAAATTAGTTGGGTGACATGCGTGATGTTTTTTTCCCCCTCTCTTCTTTTCTGCTTAATTTTCCCACTAATTATAAGCAGCAATGGCACATTATTTACATAAATAATTGTTGTTCCTTCTGTTCACTCATATTTTTCTCCTTTCTTTCTTTGTCAGAGTTGTTTTGGCATTTGTCGTCCGCAGGGGCAATTCTCCTCTGAGAACATTTTCACATCTCTCCTGACTGAAATATCTTGGATCTTGAGTGTTTGCGCCTGATGTTTGTTGTGGTGTTTTGCTGTCCTTTGTTCAATAAATAGATTCATCCTACATTTTTACTTCCCCTCAAAACTTCTAAATTCTCATAAATAAATATGTCAGCTGTGAACACTTTTCTACTATTTTTACAACAAGACAGATCACTCTTCCATTACTCCAACTGTGACTTTAAAGAAAAGGTTATTATGGATCAAACAAAGACCTCTGATATAGACCAGAGTCAGTATATTTTTTTAATTTTTTATTCTTACCATTTTTTTATGGCTTGCATTGTTCCTTTGAATATAGCACGGGTGGTTTTCAGTTATAGGGAGCATGATAATAATGTCATGTGTGTATCACAGGTAGAGCTGTAAACTGCCCCCCTGCTGTCAGGGAGCTTTCACAGTTCATAAAGAACAGAACAACCAAACAATCGGGCGTGTTAGGCAGGTCATATTTCACATGACACGCACCCTGCCACATATAAAATCTGGCAATTGATATGGATGTAAAATTGGTTCTCTGCAGTTTAATTAGATGTTTGTTTTTGTTGCTCTTGTTGATTAACGCTCAAAGAGAAAGAAAAAAGTAGTAATCACACACAGGGATTTCCCCATAGTGTCTCTCTGTGTGGCTTTTCACCCAAGAGGAATACAAAATATAATACCTTTAATGAGTACAAAGTCAAAAAAATTCACAAGTTTGAGTCGTTATATAGTATTTACACAGTAAATTATGTACATTTCTGACAGTGGAAGTAGTTTAGTTACTGCAAGGTATAATAAAGTCCAACCTCCCCAACCTGTCCCTGACACTGCAAGCTTGCTTGATTTAAAGTAAGTCATTCAATAACAGGGAACAATTATATTATTTATTTTTCTAGGAAGGCTCTGTAATTTCCTAAAAGCAGTTGGGCACCATGGATCTTATCAAACCATACAAACACAGGAGTAAAAGTGAATTTGTTCAGCCGTGGATTAATACATACTTGGTGCTTTACTGAGCATTTAAGGCAGCGAGACGATGAATGTGGGATTGACTCAAAATAAGCAGTACCCATGTACATTGTAGTGTAATAAAAGAGAAGTGCGAAAATGAGGCTCATTTATGTGTTTCTAATGGTTTGTTGACAACAATGGAGCTGTGTGGCACAGAGGAATAAGCCATATTAAGCTTTTTATACACAGCCAATACTTGTTAGTAGGATGTAAATGTAAAATATAGTCAGCCTCATCTTTTAAGTGCAATCAATAACAATCACTACACACTCAGAGCAATGGGTTGTATAATTCTTCCCGACTTTAATTTTGATCTTTTTCCCCACAGTCTTGCTGAGCTCAGATGTGAAAGTCCAGTTTGTTCTTGGTAACAGGGGGAGTGAGAAGTCATTGGAAACGAGGAAAGAGGGCTGCATGTGGGGTACACACTTTTAATTGAGGGGAGGAAAATGTGCATCAGTACTGTTGTGAGGGGCGGAGGGCAATCTTCAGAGGCCAATTAATTTGGAATACAAAGCAGCGGTGCAATCTGCTCAGTTTTCTGTCTGGGTGCATGGCTAGCTCACACCGGCCCCATTTCTGAAGCATCCAAGATCAAATTAATTTAAACACCACTCCACCCCCCTTTCAAACTCCCCAAATACGACCACCACTTCACCGCTGCACCATCTTTCACTGTCCCAGCCCCATTATTGCAACTCCAAACTCTCTATAGAAAAATCTCTCCTTATGGCGCAAATTCATACTATTATCCCACACAAAATCACCACATACACACAAGCATACACACAAACACACCACACGTGCTCACGCACACACACAGGCACAAACACACGCACACACACACACACACACACACACACACACACACACACACACATACACACACACTCTTTCTCTCCATCCCTGTTTCTCATTGCACAACCCACAGAGAGGAGGATCTCAACTCAGCCAAAAATAGCAAGACTTTCCTACTCAGACTGCTGTCTGTGTGCCTAGCAGAGAGACACGCTGAAATTGCCAAAGCTCAGCCACCCATTCCTGGATTTGGTCTACTAACTCTCTGTAGAGACACACAAAGCGAATCAGGCCACTTGTGCACTCAGCAGGGCAATCCCGTTATACCTGCTAGCACTAAAAGTTCTTAATTCTTTTATGGTATCTCAGCAGCAGAGAAAGCCAAAGGTTGACATGACAGGTCAAGATGAACTGTGAACTGCTGATGATTTAAAAGTACATTTTGGGTTTGTGTGCATTATCTTAGTGAGCGTTTTCATTCCTTATAGCTCCAAATTCAGATTTCACTGGGTTTTGCGTAGTTGTAGCAACATACCTTCCCAGAATCTTAAATGGGTTTTCTGAACTCATGATGAATGCTGTGCACTCGAGAGGAAGAAGGTCTGAATAAGAATGGAACGAAAAAGAAAATCGTGATATATGTCTGTGCTGATGAAGGCCTGAGTAAAAGCAAAGAGATAAGGAAGGCTTACAAAGAGGAGAAACCTAATTGTGGAGGAGAGAGAGGGTTGCAGGATTGAGCTCCTCTGTGAAATGGTTAATTTATAAAACCGGTGGCGGGGATAACGTGACAGGCCAAGTAATGGTAAGGAATAGTTTGAAAGATTCCTTTGTCTCTCAGGTCAGGCATCCATTCACGTCACTCAATTCCCTCTTCTATCTTCTTTTTCTCCATCTCCTTTTTTTTTGTCAGTCTCTCTTCCTTTGTGTACACGTTTGTATCCCAATATCTTGCAGAAGTAATCAATCTTAATCGTGGCACGAATGAAATATTTGTCTTGGCTCAGCCAGGGAGCAGCATCTCTGTGCTGGGTTGAGTTGTGTGTTTACACTAAAGCCTGGGAGGTCTTTTACCTCAGGAAACCAGGTTGGGATGAGGGGCACCAAGTTGGTATTTTAGAAAATGATACACATTATGGTACTGTTACACTTTATGTTTTTATTTTCGATTTAACCTCCATTTTTATATAAGGTAAATCCTCTGTCTCTTGTGTAAGTTGTCCTATCTCACTCAGTCACCCTTGCTCTCCCTCTCGTTTTCTCTTACTCGCCCTCCCTCTTTCCTCCACCTCTCTCTATCTGTACCTCATTGCCAATGCAGGGTGCATAGCTGCAGCCATAGACCTCTGCGTGGAAACACCCAGCAGACAAGAAAAATGACGGCCAGCGCAATCTCATTTTCTGAGGGGCTGCAAGTCAGGCAGGAAATGGCTATTATTCCATCGACACTGTCGGTATTAAGTTATTTCCTTCTCTAAATACGAGAATGTTCATGAATATCTATTGAGTTCCAGGTGCGAGCGCTGGAGGTTTTGTCACCACACACTCGGATGATTGCAGCCCTATATTCTGTCTGGTGCACTCTCACTTCTGAGATTGAAGTGAAAGACAATGGTAGTGGAAATTGGCTAATAAATCCAGAGGAGGCGGTTTGAGCAAAACTGCCAGCTCATGCATGCTTTTAAGAAGAATAAAACCTACTGGCTCTCCCCTACCTTATGCTTTTCTTACAGGAGGGGATCTGGCTAGATGGCTAAATCTCCCTCACTAGGCCAAGGTGATGTTCTTAACAGCTTTGCTTATGTTGGTGGAAATCCAAGTTTGCAGTAGCGTCAAAGGGATGCCACATTATATCTGCATGTACACGGCATTTATATTTCAAAGGATACAGATTATATATTTCTGCTTATAAATTTGCCAGAATTTGTGAGACTGAAGCACAATGTAGAAACAGAATAAGCTCGTGATAGCACTAAGGGCCATTTGCATTTGCTCTGCATGTGCTTCTATCCCTCTGCCATTGGCTGTGTGTTCTGTTTATCATGAATCAGAGCTGTATAGCTGCCAGTCATGAGCATGAGCAGAGAGGTGAAAGCTGGAAGAGGCTGAGATAGGAGGGCAGGAGAGCAAAGAGCTGGGGAAGGCTATAGGATGATGACCAGCAGCCAATCAAGGATCTGAGTGACCAGTTACCTCCCACTGACAGCGACACAGAAGGCAGCCTGCAGAAAAAGAAGAGAGAGCTGTGGAGCTCTGCTTACATGTGTCCAGTCAGATGCAGTCCATCGTGGAGAGGAGACGGGGGCAGAATTGATTGAAGCTGGTGGACCATAAATGAAGATATTGATTTTGGGGTCAGGCTTGCAGGATGAGGTCTTGAAATAAATTGAAATAAACATATCAATACATCAAGTATATTACACCTCGAGCACACATACACTTCCACCGATATATTATGAACCTTGTTTAGCCTAATATATTGTTGATTAATGCACTCATAATGGCTTTTATAGATAACTG
The DNA here is from genome assembly GCA_016859345.1 of Istiophorus platypterus. NCBI lineage: Eukaryota > Metazoa > Chordata > Actinopteri > Istiophoriformes > Istiophoridae > Istiophorus > Istiophorus platypterus. The sequence continues at coordinate 9,639,750 of CM029115.1, forward strand.
GAGGAAATAGGTAAACTAGGCCATCATTTCTGATTATGATTGGTTTGAGCATCAGTTTTTGTGAAGAATATTACATGGCTTCTGATTAAGGTGAATTAGGGATTATTGACTATAAAGAGGAGATGATTTTTTTGTCTCATGGCAATTTCTGCAATGATAGAGGCACTACGACGCAGCACGTGCTTATTATTCTGTGTTTTAAACTTTAGTGGGTGAACTACTTTCTTTTTGTCATCAATTATGTACTCGCTTCAAAATTTTAGTTTAACAACATAAATTTGAGAATAAAAAGATTTAAAAACAACAGGTGTGAGTGATACCAGTCTCTTTTTGAAATTTGAAAATCCATCTCATCTACATAATAAAAGAATAAAAAGAGTCCTATAAAGTAAGCACTCAGGAAAGGTTAAAGCACTTCCACTTTATGGGTCAGAGGGAAACGCTTTAGCTGGAAGAGGGTGAGAAATTACTTTGCTGGGAGACCAACAGAATCTCAGTGTAAAGACATGGCAGCCAATTAAGAGAAAGGTCAGACCATAAAAGAGGAAGCAGCACAGGAGAGGCTCTGCACACAAGGCAATGGCATCTCTTCTTTTTCAACTATGTCTCATTCCACAATCTATCTGCTGTTTGCAAAATGTCTTTATGTCTTTATAATGACAATTTGTTTTATGAACCATATTTCTCAGATGAGTAAAAGTTCTGTCAAACTGCAGGAGAATTGAAAGCCAAGTCATGTTTAAGCATTACTTTATATTGGATTAGAAACTTTCTGAGAAGGAAGTAAATCAACATGCTGTACACAAGAAATGTAAACCCAGAAGAGAATCTGACCTGCTAAACCAAGCCAACATGACTGCTAATCGGCAGAATAATCATCTAATCAATGTCTGTAGCCATAAAGGTATAATATAACAAGTCTAAAAATCGATGCAACCTTTTGCATTGATTTCTCTTGTTTGAATAAAAATACTATTGCATGAATAATAAATCCTTCCACTGTTTCAGACTCCTTACCAGAGCCACCACCACATGACTTCATGGCCACTTTCTTTTGGCATCCTTGGTGACAAGCATTTATTACTGTCCTCTGCCTGGACTGTGTGAGAATGATTTCAACATTAAATTGACATGTTTAAGCTCAAAAGCTACCTTGTGCTAAGTATCCAGTTCTTCTTCACTAAATTCAAAATAAACAACTATTCTAAAAGTTCTATATAGTTTGCACCAGAGAATTTTCCCTGAGGAGCACTGACCAAAAGTATTTGGAAAAGCAGTGCTAAAACCTGACACCTGCCATAACTTATTTCATAGCCCCTTGAGGGGGGCAGACACAAGCTGTAAACACAATAATGGCATATTATCACCATTCAAGTAGAACTGGAAAATGTGTTTTCAAGCATTTGCCTGTTTTACACATCCAGAATATGGAGAGCATTCATTTGCCATTTTGTTTCTGGCCACCTGCTGAGTGTAAGTCCCATGTTCACTTTTCTTTTAGAGCTGTTTTTGGTCTCTACCAGTTCCTGTGAAAAACATCTTGCTCATTAACTGCTAAAGGCTCCACTATGTTCACCATCTAGTTGCTGATTTTGGCTCCCTCTTGTTGGTGCTGGGCAGGTAGCAGACACTGAGTATTTTACTTTAAAGAGCTGCAGGAGCAGAAAACCAAAACAATGAGATGGAATATGTAAAACTTTCTGTCGAGCTAACAGGGACTAAAGACTTAGTTGATCATTCTCTGTGGGTTCATCAGTACCAGCAACTCTGTCAACATCCTGTTAGTCATGTGACCCATTCTTAACCTAAGAATATCAATTACAGCAGCTCTACAGAACTTGGTTTACATGGGATGCATTTTAGCAAACATATATATGTTTTTCCCTGTGAAGGATGATTTTAATTCATAAATTGAAATCTCCACAATGGAATGACAAGTTTGCTCCGTCAGATCTTGCACTCTAGCCACAGAAACCCAGTTGTTTCCCATTATGATGGACTGATAATGTTTTTCATTAAGTGCTGAAGAACAAGACAGGGATTAAATGGTCATTGCAATGAATTCATCTGCAGCAGCTGACTGTAGGTTTCTTTCACAAATCCTTTTCAGTAGTCTAAAAGAGACCAGAAAACAATTATTTAACCATATGTATAAAACCCCAGAAGATAGGCATGCATATGCATGCAAACACATACACACACACACACACACACACACACACACACACACACACACATACACACACAAACACACACAGAATTAGGGTGATTTAAGCTTATGCTGTATCATTGGTGAGGTTAAATGTTTCCCTGTAGTTTTGTCATGAACAATACTGAAATGGCTTGTGGAGATGAAAAGGTTTGAGATATCAGCCTACTCTTCATCCTCATCCTCAATAATGTGCTCATGTGGGCATGTGTGTATGCATTCCTGTGTCTTTGTGTACTTTTTGTTTCATCACCTCCAGATCACAGCACAGACCTTCCGTTCCTCCAGGGGCTTCAGGTTGGCCTCTCAGCTTCAGCAACAACATCAGAGGCTGCTCCACAAGTCCTGCCCAGTAAGATGTGAGATCATCATGGGTTTGAAACAGTCTCATTTTCAAAGGCTTTTGGTTTCTTCTTCCTGCTCCCCTGGACACAGCCTTTGCCTTCACCTTACGACCAGTCAACCATGGCCTCCGTTCCCTGCCTCATTTGCTGCATATAGTTTCTGCTTTGTTCAGGTGGGGGCAGGGGAGTTGTCAGGTCCAGCTATTCTCTGAAAGGACATAGCGTACAGGGGAAATACTATCATGGGGAGCATATGTGCTCAAAAGGATAGGAGTCTTTTGGAGTCCTAGATTACATTTGCAAAGGTAATGAGACTGAACAAAAGCTGTCCAATATCAAGCTGTACAAATGTGTTCCTCATGTACTTAAAGCGGTTTATTTGTTCCAGGGCTGAGAACCAACCGTGATTATAGTTTTCCAGTGTGAAACCAAAATGCGATATGTGTGAAGTTGCATTCAAAATGTGAACTCCAACATTTAAAAGAAACCACCTACAATTAGATAACTAAAATAACACAAACGTTAATTAAAAAAAAAACTTGTATTAGTTTCTTTAAAGGATATTTGATAAATAATTACAGGTGGAAACACACAGTTTGAATCTGTGAACACCAGGAAACAGTGAAAAGAGCTGGTGACTTCGCTGAGAGGTTGGAGGTGTGCAGCCTGACTTACAGCTATTCACCTAAAAGCTCACTGGCTGCTCCTTCTTCTTCCATTACTTCTTCCAATACTTCAAACTGATCCCCTGTCCAAAAAAGCAAAAAGGGAATTTTGTCTTGTTTTATAGACACATTTTTAAAGAACAATAGCAGTAAGTCCTAAGCTCACTGACAAAATACATTGTGTTTCCTGGTATTACTTCACAATAAAAGTCACTATGTGTTTCACCAGTTAAATTGTTTTTAAATTCAAGCAGTAGCAGTGGGAAATTTTTGGTTTGCATTAGCAGTAACATAATACAGATTTTTTCAGAAATGTTGCTAAAGACACCCAGGCTGTGAAGCTGCAAAAATATTTACATATACACAGATCACCATCACGTTACCTCATTTGGCGACAGTGACATTACAGACATTCTTTTAAATGAAAATGTTTGAGATTCAGAGTTTTTTCTTTTCAATATGTGCAGATTTTTGGAAATCATTATTATTGTTTGGTGTGAAAAAATTTGCCCAAAACAGATTATATTTCATTTCACACCAAGGTTCAATTGGTATCAATACATGGAAACAGTGACACCTTGCCCTGTCCTTGCTTTGCACCCCCCTGAGCAGCTGGCCAGGCACATGGGCATGGGAGCATGGCATGAGGAATGGCATGTGTAATAGGAAGTGGCGTGACAATTAGGGTGCTTATGTGGTTGGAGGTGGGCTGGATGTGGAAGGGCAGCCAGGATCCCTGCTGTACTAAAACTGGTGTGATAGGTCCCCAACACACAACAATATTTAGAATACATCTCTTCTTGTTTGTCATAACAGTTTCCTGGGGAAAAAAAACATCAGGGATTTTGAACAGCAAATGTAAATCAGTCAGCAGAGGGAAATAGCAAAATGACTGTTTTGTAGCAAAAAATCAGGACAACTGGGATTAAATACAGTTCACAGCCTCATCAGAGTAAGGCCCACTGCCAATTATATACACAGTGACTTACTGCCAAAAAGCACAAGGCGATGATGAGTTATGAGAATGATGATGAAATGAGGGAAGAAAAACAGAGAGCATACCTGGCATTGACATGTGTCTCAGCTGATCCAATCACAAGTGGACAGCTCTTCTGGCATAAGAATGCAGCTCCAGTCATGTCTCAAGTGACTACTCGGGATCAGATCTCACTGACCTGCTCTTTATGCCAATAAAAATGTACATCAGTTCCGTTTGCAAAGACCAAATGTGTTAGTGGAGTTCTCTTCCCCGGCCTAGTCAAGCAGGAAACAAAAGAAACAGAAGAAATCATTCTTTAGCATGTTCTAGGCAAAGCAAATCATCAAAGGGTTTGAAACACATAATATGTCTCTAGAGGTTTTCAGAATTTTCAGGCATTGTGGACAAAGCTAGCTTACGTGATAAGTATGATTTGGATTTGTCCACGAATAAGTGTATACTGAGAATGTGGTCCTTCAGTGTCTCCCATGAACATGGCCTTGCACTGTCTAGTCTATCTGTCAAGCAACTCTGTCTGTTTGCGCCTTTCTCCTGAATTCAGTAGTTGCAATGAGTAGTGTCATTATTTGAAATTTTTTTTGTCTGGTTATTTAAAGTTGGTTTTGGTCAGACAATGAATTGAAAATTAGATTTCACATCAGTAACTATTTCACAGTTGACTCACAGCTAAACTGACCAACAGTATACCTTCACTCTTACACTACATATCCACTTACTACTTACATTTGTATTTGTTCGGAACTAAATTGTCAAATCCTTTTCGTAATTACAGTTCAATTCATTTCAAATGTTTGGCTCTTACAACGGATTGTTTAGTCTCTTTCCTTACTTCATCTTTAACTGAGACTTCAGTGGTTCTCTCCATAGAATATTTCACAAAGAATTAACATTATAAGAACTTTAACCTGTTTACAGCTATTTTCAGTCTAAGAGAGTCACAGTTTCCCTCTTAAAATTCAGCCTTTTCTAGGAGTGGATGCTACTCTGTTATTGAATTTAAATGTAAAACTTCAAGGGGACATGATTTTACAAGTCAAAGTCTGTTTACAGGTCCTGCGGAGTACTGCTGCATACGTGAAAAAAAAGCTGTGTAAAGCCATCAATGTTGCTATGTAGGTAATGTGGAGTGCCAAAGGAAGAAGAATGCATGGAATAAAAAAGATGATATCTCCAGCTCTGCTGCGATGACTTAAGTTCTTTTTTCTTAACTGTTCATTGTGAGTCAGACAGTGTTATAAGAGTCCAGTGCCTTGACAGGGGAGTTTAACACTGATGGCTAAAAGAATTCACATTTAAAAAGCCAAATCCAGGCATGAACATATCACAGCACAGGCTGACAAGGTCCTAATACCTTCAGTATGTCCACTAACTGAAGCAGCATGTACATAACACATAACTTGCTCAAAAAGAGTATTCAAATTAGACTCAGTCATATTTTGTGAACCATAAAAATCTGCCCCAGTGAAGACATATAAAAATATTAGCAGGGGAATCTTTTTCCTGAGCACAGTGAACTGAGTGTCAAGAGCTAAAGGTTAAATGTCTTCTTTATATGTCATTTCTGAAGGATTTTTTTTATAGTTATTTCATCTGTGTTAGGACTGTTAAATATGGGGGCTATGCTGTTCTTCAGAGAGCAGAGCAGAATGGGAGGCTATGGTACAGAGGCCTCACTCTAGGGGTCTAGGGTTTTGGCAGCTGAATGTGTTTACATTGTAATTAGGACTTAATTGTCCTAATTAGAAACCCCAAACCCCGATTACTCAAAGCCTTACAACCTGCTGAGCCAAACGACTTGACTCTGCTTCAGTCGTCAAACTAGACACCATACATAATGCTTGTTCCAAGAGCTTGGAGTAATATTCATATGATTTTCCAAAAGACTCTGATGACTATGAAGGGACTACTCTGAACTGCCCAGGGAGTATTGAGGAAAAATGGATTTCCTGGAAATGTGTTTCTTGCCTTAGGCTGGGAGTATGTAATCAGAGGAAATCATATGCACATGCCTGTATACAGAAGGCGGGCCTTTATCAGAAACCACATCCTACAGGATTCCTCTATTGATTTTTATTGAGCAGATTTTATGAGATCAATTTTCATACCATCACATTTTCCTTTCTCTCCTTCAAAGCCATGTTCGGTTTTCCTTTGTCTGATTCTGTATCTCTGACATCTCCAAAATCAATGTTATGGGCATCTGTCCCAGTCTCTGTAGGGAAGGTGGGGTGATGTGTGTGTGTGTGTGTGTGTGTGTGTGTGTCGGGGGGGGGGGGGCAACAAGTGGAACATAAACACACCTGTCTCCCTCACCCTCTCTACTCGCCCTCATGGGGCTGCTAGGCAGAAGGCCCCATCAACGGCCCATCTGAGCCCTGTAACCAGTACTGCCAAGCCCAGGTCCCAGTAGAGCGCACTCGGCTGACACTCCAAACGGTGCGCGGAGAGATTGGGCCGGCTGGCCGGCGGGCTGGCTGCCGCTACCGCTGTGCTGGAGGGAAGCACGGAGCATGTCAAACCACAGCCAGTCTCTCCTGGGGCCCCACACGGCTGGACAGGCCTGACGCTCTCAGGCACAGGAGGATGAATTGATCCACAGCCAAGTCATGAGGGGCCACCACACATCAATGATAGCAAGGGAGGAGCATAGCTGAGTGGGCTCAGTGCCTTTAAACTGTGACTTTTGAATTATTTATGGTCAAACTTCCACTTTGTATATTTTTGTCTTACATTTTTCTATTGTTGGTGTCTAATGAGGTTGAACAGTGCTTCTTCTGGATACAAGTTTAACAAATGTGCACAGGTATCATTTGGAAACATTTGGAGAGACACCACATCCTTTAAAATTGAACTGAATTTTATTTTTTTATTTAAGAAATCCTTATCCCATGCTTGTTCTAACTTGTGAACTTATTTAATCAAAACTGTATCGTACTTACTTCGTTTCCAAAAGCCATACAAGCACTTAACCAGTTGCAGGGCTGTTAGCCAACGATTAGTCTTAGCTCCATACATTACACATCATGATTCAAATCACAGAGTAACATACAGAGCGTCGAGGTTTCATTACTAACCATCTCAGAGAGTTTCAACAATCCCGTCATTTACCATCAACACAGCTCAACCCATGAAAGAGAGACACTTAACATTAGCCAGACCCCCATGGGATCTGGCTTGAGACTGTGTTAACGTTAGCTTTCTAACCTTCACTTTCCAAGAGGAATACAAATTTATCCACACAATGGTTCCTCCCAAATGTTAAATGTTGTAAAGGGACAGACTGCTTAGCTAAAGGTACATGACCAGCGATATGCAGACTTTTTGAAACAAGTAAAGAACTAATCTCGTACTGTAGTTTCAATGTTCATTGGTTACACAGGGCTTAGATATTCTCCAGTCAGTAGCACGCTATGGTAGGTGATAGCGCATCTAATAGCAACGCCAGCCTTTAACTGCTGCCATGTAAAGACCCAACTAGATGATAGCTAGTATCATTATACTTAAATGTCCATTTACAGATAATGAGCAGAACTCAGATTTCATTTCAAATATAAGGTGCTTTAAATAATAAACACCTTTCAACAGGAAGTCGGATCAACAACACATCGTTGAGATGTGTCAACTGGTCACAACCTTCTCAGAGACGTCAACTTTATTCTCAGGTGTGTATGAGAAAGAGAGATTAACCCCACATCGGTTAGATCACAGTCCACACTGACCAGGTGGGAGAGGATGAAAACACTCTTCGTTGTTTAAATCGCGTATCATTTATTCCTCAGCAAAAAAAAAAACTAAAAAAGAAAAGAAAAACCGCAGTAAAACATGGGGGAAGCCTTTAAGTGTGTGATCTGTGCTTAGCCCACACACTGCTCACTCATCATAATGAACCAAGTCCTCTCACTAATGAGGCTCGCAAATGACTCAAGGGTCAAGTTCAGTCTTTCTCTTGCTCCCTCTCTCTCATACACTTTGTCTCCACTTACTCTCATTTTTGAAGCTGTCAATAAAAAAGAAAAAGAAAAAAAAAGGCAGCAGCTAAAATTTAGAGGCTCTTAGTTAATTAGCGAGGACAGGTCAGGGTCTCTTCATTACCTTCTTAAGTTCATTAACCTTCAACGACACCGGGCAGAGAATCGCATCTTTCATTTCATATCACTATGGGAAACAAAACCTTTATGACCTCAGGAGATGCCATCTGCCATTCTAGCGCTATCAGGGATAAAAATGTCTGTTACATGTTGTGATAACTATTGGTGCAGAGTGATTAAGCTGAGTCATGTCTGGGGCTGTTGTAAAGCAAAATCCATTAACAGAACAATTCGAATATTATCAGCGTTACCAGAAACCATTACTCATATACTATTATGTTGCTTAGCAACCTGTACAACAGCTACGTTGCTGGGGAGAATATTATGATTATTGTTATTATGAATTATAAATTAACTTGTGCTTCATGGCTCGCTAAATAACAGATGTAAATCTCGGCCTCTCTTGGCTTTTTGTCCAAATATCTGATGCCATGCAACCGTGGTGAAGTACGGAAGTGGATTTAAACAACCAATCAGCATTATAGGGAATTTGACTGGAGAGCTCGATAGGAGAATATCTTTTGTAATTTTTTTTTCATCATTTTTTTTTAAATATATACATATAAGGCAGATAGACATGGCTGTTACTCCACATTATGGTGCAGAAAGTCTGGTGATGAATCTCATATCTGTATACCTAAAGGCATCCTTCACTGAGAGGCATACACAATAAAAGAAAATAATGCCTATGTGCCCACACACACACACACACACACACACACACACACACACACACACACACAAACACACAATCACATTCTCCATCTCTGCAGGTGCTGTCATGGGCCCACTCTTCAGCCTCCCATCTTTTCCTCAGCTCTCCTCTCCTTCCTTTGTTCCCAGACTGCACACAGTCATGTCCAGGTCTCGCCTCTAGGGAGTTCAGCCTGGCAGGAGTCTTGTTTTCAGAGCTTTGCTTTTTTTCCTCTCCTCTTCTTCTCCTCTCTCTATCCTGGGTTTTTTCGTCTGTACCGGTGCTGGCTAATTACCGGCGCATTCTCCTCCTGCCAACAGCGTGCTGCTGCTGTCGAGCGCCTACCCGCCTCCCACCATCCCCCACCACCACCACCATCACCTCCTCCTCCCCCACTTCTCTGTTTCTATCTTCCTCCTCACTAGGAGTGAGCAGAGGAAGAAGGTGGATGGAAGGGCCAGGGTACAGATGTGTATTAATGAAGCAGTGAAGGGCAGGGAGTGACTCATAGAGACAGAGAGAGAGACAGAGAGAGGGAGGGAAAGAAGAGCAAGAGGCTATTTGCATGCAGAGACAACAAGATTCACCACTTCTACAATGCCTCGCTCTCTATCTATCTCCTTTTCTCTCTCTATCTGTCTGGTTCTCTCTCCAATTCCTCTTCCACCATTCTCTCACTCTCTAGCTGTCTCACTCTCTCTCCCTCTCCGTCTCTCTCTCTCTCTCTCTCCTCTACCTCCTTGCCTCTCTCCTTTGCTCTCCGGCTTGCTGCCATAGCTGATTTGAATAATTCAGCACAAGCCGGTATTCTCCAGGGCCCCATTGTCTGTGCACGGCAGGAGAATGAGAAGGAGAGAGATAGGGAAAGAGGCAGAAAGAATAGAGAGGGGGAGTGCAGGGCAGTGTGCGTGTATGAGTGTGTGTGCGTGTGTATCAGTGTCTGTGTGTGTCTGTGTGTATTTGTGTATAGCAGGGGGAGGTGGGAGGTCCATCCTGCCTGCCTTCACCTAGCTGTGGCGTAAATCAGCACTAATGAGGTAGAGGAGAAATACCTAGGCCTTGTAACAGACTTCAGGAGCCTTTGCCATGCAAGTACACTAATGCAAACAGGTAGACTCACATTTAGCAGTCTGCATGCATACAGCACCTCTATAACCTTCACAGCTATTCTGTGCTTCGGTTATTGACTTGTTGCTAACTCCCACTCCTGTGTGTGATCAACCCGTCGCATGTTCAATGTCATCCTGCAGGAGGGGGAATATTGGCAAAGAGAGCAATGGCCTCAACAAACACAAAGAAAAACAATCGGTATAACCAATCAATAAAACCATTGTTAAGGTCATATGTTTGTAAGTGGCCAGCAAACACTTAAAATTGTCAGCTTATTTGCATTAATCACAGTGAATACATCATGCAAAGTGAAATTGTGAGAAATCAAGATGACGCCCTTGATACCGACTAACTGCTGGCATAAAAATGAAACGCTTTGTGCCTCTTTGCAGCTTGTCTAGATATTGTTAATTTCCCAGTGCAAAATGAACACTGTATAAAATGACAAAATTACTTTTTAAAATTACTTTTAAAATTACTTTTAATGCAGAAGCATTGTAAATTCTTCACAGGCCATAATTTGGCATTTCCACCCTTCCCAGAAATAGATCATCTGCTTCAGATTGAACCCTGAAACACTGGAGGCCAAACTCAAACTGCTGAGTACAGAAGACACAACAGATGCTCTCTCATTCTGTCTCTGTAGTTCTCTTTGACTTTTGCACTTTATTGTGCTTTTAAACCTCATTGATCTTCACCTCACGTCTTGCTCCCTGTCAGCTGAACCTCTACTCACTCAGCCTTCCTTCTTACCATCCACCCGCTTACACTGTTGAGGGAGGGGGCCCAAAAAACTGTCCGGTCCATGGGAACTTCCCCAGAAGCGAGACACTACACAAAGACTGGACTCAGATCAGCTGAATGTGACAAACCCCCAGAGAGTGTGGGCTACACTGCAGCTTCTTCCTGCCCTACTGGTGATTTGTTCCCATAAGAAAATATGTCAGTAACAGCTACACCTTCATGAATATGGACCAATGTGGAAGCTTTGTACTTTCTACACAGTGACTTCAGTCAAGTACCTCTCTCTTAGGAGATGACATACTAGCCTGTCAGATGTAGGGTTTTAGTTTTTTGTGAAAAAAAAGGAAAACATATAATGTCTAGACATCAAAGGAATGACGCAAATGTTGTGAAAGGGTTTTCTTTTGTAAGTCTTGTGAACTCACTGTCAGGCATGGGTAAAATGTGCATTTTAAAACGTTTGGGAGTGTACATCCAAAACTAAGTTTTGCATATTAGTTCTATCAGCACAGCTTTGGTTCTATATTTGACTCCTGTGGGTGAAGAACTCAATAAAAAACAATGAGTATGGGGGAGGCATGATCACAAGTTTTTTATGTAGAGGAACTGATTCCCTGGGTACTTTTTACAACTGTAATAATGTAATCTCAGGAACATTTATTGGGTTGTTTATCTGAAACAACGAGCTAATGACGTGTTAGATAGGCTCAATTAACCAGCAAATCACAAAACCAGTGTAATGTCAGTACCTTCTCTTAATTTTCTCTTTTCTCAGTTTCTGCTTGTTTGCTCTTCTCCACCCACATCTAGTTAAGAAGTCTAAACCATGAGCTGTTTTTAGCCATCAGGAAAAAGAGAGACTTTACTTCACATTAACAAGCTTCACATGATGAATGAACCCACATGGGCATAATGGTTAAATAATCAGCTTCAGGAATTTGCTCAATGAATCAAAATCTATCCCTGGAATAATATCAGTAAATGAGAGGAAAGACCATAGACTAACTTTTCACTGTGTGCACTCTGGGCCCTCTCACTTTGTCTGTGCTCCATCGTCACTTGCCTTGCCAAAAGCAATGACTGGAGGAGGGAGGAATTCCTCCAGATGAACTGCAAATTTTAGAGAAAGATTACATGAAATAAAAAGAGAAATACAGAAATGTAATGAGCGCATATGATGTTAAGGACTGTATGGTAATAATGGTTTAGCTGGTATCTCATGTTGGCTGTGTGGTCAGAATTATGAATTCAGTCTTGATCATTAGGGAGCATAATAGAAAAAGAAAGAAAGAAAGAAAGAAAGAAAGAAAGAAAGAAAGAAAGAAAGAAAGAAAGAAAGAAAGAAAGAAAGAAAGAGATACTCAACATCTGTTATGCAGCTGGGAGTATTTCGAAGGGTCGCCAGGAGAAAAAGGAATTAAATGCAAGAAGGAGGAGGAGGGGACACTCAGAGAAGGCTGGGAGAGAAGAGAAACACGGGATCCAAAATGGCTGGATTGGATTAAAATGGCAGGAGAAATAGAGCACCTTTCTATTTACAAAGTCATATTAGCCTGGTTGAACCTTCATGTCATCCAGGACCGATCTCTCTGCCTTGCTTAACTTTGGATGTCAGTATGCAAAGGTAGTTGTGAAATAACCTAACTTGAACTTAAGGAGTACGATCTAGATCTGCCCTGAGATAACTGTTATGATTCGTCGCTATATAAATAACTCTGACTTGAATTGAACTAGACTTACATTCTGACCTTTACGGTAAAATCTCTTTTTCATATAAAGGTGAAGCAATTTGTACCCTGAGTAGTTTCATCCTAATAAATAGTAAATTTACAGCATGCAATGGCATGAGCTCATGTAACAGTATTCTGTAGTTGCAGAATGCAAATTCAGTGTCCCCATCTCCCCAATAACAGCTTCTCAACAGCTGTAAAGTGGCAGTAAAAAGAATTAGACCACACACACACACCCACACTCTGTGTGGCAGAGTGGGGACCCAGGCCGGAGCCTGGCCAAGCTATGTCACTCCTACAGGCCCTGACAGTAATCAGGAGGAGAAGTGAGTGCTGAGGAAGTGTCAACAGAAACAAACCCTGTGCTTCGTTTAGGCCAGATTGAACTGATAGCTCATTGCCAGTGACATAATTTAGATGAATGGTGGGTGCAATCCATCAGAGAAGTATCACTGGTGCGGGTGCGAGTGTGGGGAAGAGGAGGGGTGCGACCCTCTCTCTGACTGGCTGCCAGTAGGGATCCCATTACCTTACACCTGTTAACAACACCAATCCCCTTGTATAAACAGTAAAGTGATCCTTTTATAGAAGGCAGAGGGATAGAAAGAGACAGACAGAGAGAACAAGACAGAGAGAGAATGTGGAGAATGTGAGAGGAAAGAGCTGAGAGGACAGATGAGGCCGTGGAATAAAGAAATGTTTTCTTGTTTGGTTTTAGAGAGACCAGAAACCTCTGGACATGATGGATGAACCCAGGGTCTGGAGAGACAAGTCATGGACAAATGGCTCAGATACAAAATCCAACACAGCAGTCTCCAGGGTTGAGCAAGAGGGGCATCTAGTGGTGGCCAGTGTAACTACATAACAACTACACCCCCCCCCCCGCCCGAATCCTGAACTGGTAGAAACTTAATCAAAATTCTAAAGCAAATGTTTTAAATGTCAAACAGCCATCTGTAAAATGTTGAGAGGATATTATTAATTTAGCCGATTAGCACTCACTATGCAAAGATTACTCATAAATATAAATCAGTCCTCAGATAGGAAAACACCTCTCAATTTTAAAGATTTAATATTTCTAAATTTGGCATTATAAACAAATGGTGAGTGAATAGAGAGACGGTATAGTAATTTTAATTTAAATCATTTAAAAATGAATAAATATGAACATGCTTTAGCATTCTGTGTGACAGTCATCTCAAAATTTGATTCTGGACTACATAACTGAACACTTTGCCTATATCCTTAGCTGACTAAAGTAATGCACTTGCTATTTAAAGGCCAGAGTGTATGTAACATCCTTTAGTCGCACTAATGTGTTAAAACATATGAAAAATAATAATTGGTAGCCAGACGTGATCTATGTGATTGCTGTTTAGTGGGATTCAGTTGCTGGGATCAGTTTTCAGTTTTCAGTTTTATAAGAGCAAAAGAATAACGAATATCCAAGACAAAGAGTCTTATTCAACCTTTTTTGTAGCCAAAGTTAACAATTTTTTTTCATTAAAAGACTTAAAGGATGCTGATGAGACAGTTACACTGATGAACAATCATTGCTGATTTTAATTAATTAATTTTCAACACCTTCAATAATCAACTTCTATATTTTTTCTCTGAGTTCAAAATCCATAACAGCAAAGGAGGTTTCTATGTTGTTTTTTGGCACGGACCAATCACATTCCCCAAGAAAGCCTATATGCTGCGTTTTGTCCTTAAAAAGATGACGATTCAGCCACGAAAAATGTGAATGTATTGTGCGATATAGAGAAAAATTGTTATAGCAAGCAAGTGCCTAACACCTGCCCTCAAACTTTTTTATGTTTGCTTTTTTTATCCATTTCGGTGGGTGGGGGTGTTTTGGGTGAGGGGGGGTGGGTGTCAGGGTCCAAAATTTTAACTAAATGACCTTGCTATAGCAGGAGAGAGGGTTTATATTCACCACTGAATAATAATAAAAGTCAGAAAATAACGGAGCAGCGACCTGACAGGTTTTAAGGTAACCATCTGCTGTTCAGGCACCACAAGTATCCAGGTGCTTTTGTCATTACTGTTCAGTTTCCCTCACTGATTTATTTTGGAGGCGACAAATAAGGCCTCTTACATGGAAGATTGCTGTTTATCAGCGAGACCTCTTCAGCTGCAGTTTTACATCACTCTCTACTGACTTAACACAGGTAAGGAGAGTTGCAACAGCACATCAAAGCTTTGGGGCGGAGGTGTGGACAGACTCCCTTCTTCTGCCTTTGAGAAATGGCAGTGTCTAGGGCTTTCCATCTGAGCTCATCCTGTTTTGAAAAATCTATTCCTTATTTTGGCTAATTCGGTTCTGTTTTAGAATAGATTTTAGAACAAAAAGCCTGGGATTATGTAACACGAGCTTGAATTACATCCGGGAAAATTGCTAGAATTTTAACAACAGTAACAACAACAGTATCTAAAAAGGGTTTTCTGTATGAAACTCTCTTCGGAGACTAACGACCTGAGTGTGAAACAATAACATCAGCACCACCCTCAAATGTGATAGTTAAATTAGTTCAGCAGGAAACAGCAGGCATTCTCTGTACATTTTTCTTTTACACAGATTAAACCAAAGAGATATAAGCTCACTAACATATTATATCTCCTTGGTTTAATCCCTGTGAAAATTAGAGTGTAAAAATGACATGTCGGGGTTTTACACAAGGACATCTCGGCTATCTCCAGCTACGACAGGACGAGTTTTTGTTTTAATTAGCAGGAGTGAACTATAGGTGTCTTATTACCTTGGGAAAGACCAAGGCTAGATGCTTACCCCTGCTTCCAGTCTCTGAGCTGAGCTAAGCTAACTGGCAGCTGGCTTTAGCTTAAGTGTGGCATCAGTCTTCTACCTCATGGCAAGAAAACAGTATTGTACATTTCCCACAACATGGAGCTATTCTGCAAACATAGCAAAGTATTAAATGAAGGTCCTCAAGGAGACATAATGGCAGTAGTTTCCACAGGCCTGGGGGAATGAGTAGTTCTTAAATTGAATATATAACATTCATTAGTAAAGCCGTCAGAAATTTTGATGCATGTGTAATAGCCTGTTAGTGTTGCATACAAACCTGTGGGAACTATAAATGTGTGAAACTGTGTGAACCTGTAACCTGTGTAGAAACTAATTCAGGAATGCTTTAGGTGCTAATGAAGTATTTCATATTTCCACAATGCTAATGACAGTGCAACTAATTCCCTCCATTTCCATCTCATCTGTCCCCAGTATAACCGAATCAATGAGTTTGTGTAAATTGCAGTGTGTGGGAGCAAAAGTGGTTTAGCCCAGCCAACAGCATTCATCCTCAGAAGAGTTCCTCCCATCCTCTTCCTCCCTCCTCCCGCCTTCCTCCCTTCCCTCTCCCTCTTTTCGCTCTCATATTGTGTCTCTTAACGAGTCACGTCCATCTAGCAATTATTATGAAATTAAAGCTATTTTCCATGGCCGATGTTTGCCCCGGCAATAACCACGCCGAGATAGGCTTCATTCATTTAGCATTTTAGTTCAGCTCAATTCCTGTCGCATTAGCAAGAGGAGCAAAATCAGAGTGTCACTCAGATATTCTGCTTAATGGTTTGGCGATGGCCTGGCCTTTTTTTCTCCTTTTCCTTTCACGATCCTCCTAACCCTATCTCCCTGCCAATTACACTGTTTAATCTATATGTAGATAATGGTGTCCAGGACCTCCCTGTTGAAATGTCAGGTGTGAAGAGGTTATTAGCTAACTTTTAATTACTGTCCATCATTCACCAGCCAGCAGGACAGATTGGCCCTCTCCGACTGTCCGCTTATCTATTCTCTGAATGTTGGCTGCAGGCAGGGAAAAGAAAGACATTTAGGAAGCACTAGGTCTCTGACTCAATATCACCATTTTCACACTATTAACAGAACGAAGTGTTTGGAAGAATGACATGGAAAGGAGGAGAAAATGGTGTGACCATGTAGATCATGTGCCAAATAGTTTAATGGAAGATGATTTAAAAGTTTAGAACTGCAGAAGAGGAGGACATGAAGCCAGAATAAGTAAAGAGGAATGTAGTTGTAGTATAACATTGCACAAAACTCTGCTACAAGTATGCAAGTGAGTTTGCATCAGCATTAGACAGAACAAGTATCTGTGCTGTCAGATTTTCCGAAATACTTGAATCACATTGTGTTTTGTGGTTCTGCAGACACTGAGTCATACCAGTCCTTGGATCTTTTGTTGGCCTGAAGAACCTGCAGCTTAGTTAAAACAGAGATTGTCCTGTTCATATAGATTAGCCACATTCACCTCTTCTTTCAGTGTTTTAAAAGTCTGCAAACCATTTTCATGAACTCCCCCTGCCCTTGTGTTAAAGCCCCTATTGTACGTTTAAAGACCTGCAACCCCTGACCGAAATTCTGCTGCTCTCCACTCTCATTCCTGCTCTCCAACACTTGTACTGGAGCCCAAAATAATATGAACGTCAGCCACAAGCTCTAAACTCCCTCTGTACTTGCTATGTAGTCGATTGGAAGGGCTACCTTCATGCTACATGAAGAAACATGCAACATTTTCCAATGCAAATGAAACCTTCATTTGTTTTGTTGTGAACTTGGATTTTAAACAAGACATCTTGAACATTTCAAGGAAGCACAATCAAGTTTTGCTAATGAACTATAATTCTAGCATTGTCACAGTTCAAATTATGTAACAAAGTCACACATTTCTTTATGACCTTACACCTGCTGGTGTCTGCTGGAGGGGACTTACAACTTTTATTATAAGGCTTATACATGTTTTTTGAAAAGCAACTCTGGAAATGAGAGAGACATATTTAATTACCTTCTTGGCGATTGTTTCAGTGGAGTTTGTAATGGTGCTTGCAGTTGGCATTTTGTGAGGATGTGTGTTTTCAGTACATTTAGAAATAAAGGATCTCAACACTGAATTACAATGGTTTTTGTGTATTTGTAAGTATATATGTATAGTATGTACAGTATACATGTTTAAGCTTGTGACATACTTTTAAGAACACTGAACACGTAGCAGGCCAAAATAAGTAATTTATGCTAAAAATAGAGAAATTCAACAATATCTTAACAAGTCTTCATTTAAACCACAAGCAGAGACACACATACAAACACACATACCTGCAGGGAGAGCAATCTCTATTCAGCCCTTGAACTGCCTTTGAGCGGATTTACTATTTTAAACTCTGCAGGGCCGAGCGCTGCTGATTACAGCGCCACAGAGAGAAATACTTCCCCAGCTCACTTTTTCTTCTTCTCCCTCGCCATCTTTTACAGCTTACAGACAAAATTCCGTTGGAGGCAGTGAGCTGTTATTCCAGCAGACATCCTCCCTGGGATGGAGGCTCTGGTTACAGAGGGCTGCTTCTGGATCACACATATAAACAAAGACACACACACATACACGCACACACACACACACACACACACACACACACACACACACACACACACACACACACACACACACACACACATGCACACATATGCACTTTGCTCAGACATTCCTTATTTTACTGAAGGAGCAAGTAAAACAGAAATAGATCATTGGTGAAAATCTATAGAAATTCTGATACCATGAGATAGCCTAATTTTGGTATTATATCTTGCCAGCTCGTAGTTTTTTGGGGTTATTTAAATTTCTATGCCTCTCTTTCATTTGGGCCTCAAATGTCTCTGTGGCATTCAAGTCCCTGTAAATTTGAGCATTAGTGTGTTTTCAAAACTAACCATTCAGTAGAGAACATCATTAAGCCGATTAATGTTTTTCATCCCAACATACTTGCCTTTGAACTGGAGTTTGTGTGATATTTAAGACTTTAAGTGGAGCCTCACTCTTCTGTGAGGGGTTTTGTGTGTGTTAAAACTCTGCTCTCTGAGCTCTGTGGTGAATTACAGCTGACCCATGAAGACCCCGGGCCCCGCTGCTCCTACCTTTGGAAACCCCCGTCATCTGGATCGCATCGGGCTCAAATGGGGGGCAGAGCAGAGTTTCCTCTGTCTGACAGAAGCAAAGGAGGACCACGCTGAAATGAAAGTTCACTGAGGTGTATGTGTGTGTGTGTGCATTAGTGGGTGTGTGGGTTTAAGTGTGCTATATAGCCCCTCTGTCTTTCTTTCTTCCTGTGTCTGTCACACATGCATACACCTTTATGACACTTAGGTGGGGTATAAAAGATATAAATAAAGCAGTAGATAGGCCATGGCTGTCCAAATTGGGGAACTTTTTGGTGGAGTGAACGTCACTGGTCACCGCATACTGCATCTCTCAATATATATAGAGAGATGACCTTTGACCCTTGAATCACAACCAGCAAGGGATGGGCATTAGCAACCATATGTGTCTTTCTTTTTTATGTTCAATGTTTTTTAATGTTTTATGTTCTTAAAATGAAAAATCACTGTTAAACACGGTTTAAAGTGTTTCAGAAATGTGCAGTTTTAGCCACAACACAATAAATATATAGATTGTATCATCAAAATAAATAGTGTATTGTTTCAAATCATTGCACCCAGCAAACATTTATCCAGTACCTTCTAATATAAGTAAAACATCGAATGTGCTGGTGGCAGAATTTACAATGCACCAAAAAAAAAAAAAACACCTACCAAATCCTCTAACTTGATGAGTTGCTGCCCCCTGCTGTAACACTGCATCCATGAAAATCTGACATCTTCCCATGAGTGTGTAGCAACATGTAGCAGCACAGCATTATTTTGAAACGTAATTAGATGTTAATTCAGAGTTTACACATGCTGATCTAACTGTATTGACTACATGGATAAATGACAATAATAATAATAATAATAGTAATTATTATTATTATTATTATTATTATTATTATTATTATTATTATTATTATTATTATTATTATTATTATTATTATTATTATTATTATTGTTGTTGTTGTTGTTGTTGTTGTTGTTGTTGTTATTATTATTGTTATTGTTATTATTATTATATATACATCTGTATTCCAAGACAGAAAGCACCTCTTACCCTGGAGAATCATTAGATCTGCTCTAGACTCAAGAAGTTAAAATTCCGATACTACAGACAAATGAAGCTGTGGAATCCTTGAGAATCTGGCCCTGAAACAAGCCCTCTGTGTGAGTGTGTGTGTGTGTGTGTGTGTGTGTGTGTGTGTGTGTGTGTGTTGGGATGTCATAGCTAGTCACAGGTGCTGTAAACAGATTCTGCATGTTTGTAACAGTAATCATGCTTAAGTATGATGGCAGCAAACAAAAGAGTGAAGATGTTATTTAGGATGACTCTCCTGTCACTACAGAGATAAGATACCTTGTAATTTCCTGACTAGGTACAAGACTTTGCTTTACCTTTTGTTTTTGTTGTGGACCCTTGTGCATGGGATCTTTCTCTCTGTTGATCGCAATTCTTCATGTAGACACAATTCAATAAAAAACATATTTTATTTATATGATTTGTTTATCACAAACGTATAAATAAGATGAATTAACAATAAGGTAAAAAAAACAACTGCATGACTACATTTAAATTGTTTTCTTTACATGCATGATTCTTGCATATAGTTTGTTGTGTGTGAGGTTAAAGGAAGACAGCTGTGTTTTATAGGTATCCTGGTTCTCACCTAAGCTGAAAGATTAATTTTGGATACATTTGGTCAAAATGACTCTGATGATTATGAGAGTACAAAATCAGGTGCTCACTCATCACATGTGAAATTTTTGTGGAAAACACACCCCCACAATCTTCTGTGCCCTCTCTCTCTCACACACACATACACAGACAGACACATTCAATCACATCATTAATTCTTAAAAACTTAACTCTGTAAATACATTCAATAAGTGATGCAACTCCTCAAAATCAGGGTGCTTCACTAATTCTACCACTTAGCACAAAGTTAGTGATTGGAGTTAGTTTTTGTTAGAGTATTAGTTTATTAGTAGGTTAGTTCGTTAGTTTGAGGAGAGCTATTAAAAGCTCTTTGGGTTAGTAACTGTTAATTGAACTTTAGCAGATGTTAGTAGCTTATCGAAACAACAAATCTGTCAAGCTTATTACACCGACTGCTGTTGTTATTCTTAGTAGTACGGCTCATTGATAGAAACCACATATGTGTGACACTAGAGGGTGTTTTGGATAAAAAGCATCCTTGTAATGTGATTCAATGAACTTCACTGGTACCGCAAGGCATGCTTTGATCTAATTCAAGATTAACAGAGAGACATCAGGACTGGAACAGTGTTTCAGTCAAAGAGAACAGAGATGCTAGTAAGAGCAACAGGTGGACCTTTACAGCCTCACCACTGTTAGTATCAAAACAATAAGGAGTTAGTAGAGGAGCTGAGGTATGCTTGGCTTGTGTCTCACTGCATTGCCTGTGGTGACAGCAAACCAGGCATTCGCCTGCAAAGGTTGACCACACAGTGCACAGGCAGACAGAAAGCCGGTCTCTGAATATGTGAATTGAGACTGTGACGTGGGACACAGTCTGGTCATATCATCAGGATTCAGATCATGAATCAGTTTTGTCTGGATTCTTTCAAAGTATGTGGTCAACCCAGTTCAACATCAGCAGCTGTGTTTGCTCCTCTTTTCATATCGGGGTTAATAACATTTCCCTTCCCAAGACCTGAAACCCCTCTTGACATGCTCACTTTAACATTTTTTTTTTCATTAAGCTTTCTTTCATGATTTATCTAAAATGGTCATTTCCAGAAGAAGGATTGCAGGATCATGAGAGAGAAGTGCGTGCATCAGACTGCGGACGAGAAGCAGAGGGTTAGTCAGTGGGTTAGAGAGAACGAGGCCAGCCATCAGCATTCAGAGTATAGGTTAGTATTCATCCGACTGTTAGCAGACATTAGTAATGTTAGATATTAGTGAGATACTGTTAGTACAATCCAGACCTGGGTAAAAAGCTATTTGCACATAATTATTAGCATTTGCTGTAATTTGCTTAAGTATCAGATGATGGGGCTGTACGTATCAGGGCAGTTTAATTAATACCAGCAGGCATCATTTAGAAAACTACACACCATTAATTTCAAGTGCCATTCTTGAGGTTATCTAAATCACAAGAATTCTCACCTAACTGGTACTCGAATGAGGTTGTAGCAAATGCTAAGAATCATTTGTAAACGTTTTTTTTCCCTGTTCTGGTACATCCAGTGGTTATAAGAAGAGCTTCAGGCATTTTAAAAGTTCACAGCTATTAGAAAATCACTGTGAAGCAGCATATAGGAGCAGTTTATAGCTTCAGGCCCATTACAAATACATTTCTATCAGACAGACGTAATACACAAGTGCATTTACAGGAATGAACACACACAAATAGAGCACATGCATACAAACACATGCACTCGCACAGACACACAAACACACCCCCTGTATGTGGTATATTCAAATAGTTGGCATCAAATCTAAATTAGAGGGTTTCAAGTCAAACAAAAACATACCATCTGAATTACCCATCTTAAATTCAGAGAAAACCGTCTTCATACAGTCAAGCAGATCTTTTTTTTTTTTTACCATGACAGGCTTAAAATATTAGAGCTTTCCAGTTGTAGATGTGGCATAGATACATGCCATCTTTGGTGAGAAGTTAAATGTTAAAACATCACCTGAGTTTAAAGTGTCTCCTAAAAGGGAAAAGTGACTACATACTTAGACAGAGTAACAAAGGTAACCAAGGAGTAAAGAGTTACTGCACACAGCAAATGAAGACAACAAGTGTGAGGTGTCTGATGGCTCCGGTGTCAGTGTATCTGATCAGCCAAAAAAAAAGAAGAAGAAAAAAAAAACCAGAGTGGGAATGGATGAAGATATACTATCATCACTCACAGCCAGGGAGAAATAAACACATTTAAGATGGAAAAACTGCAGCAGATCATTTTGGACTCTACCTATTAAGATACTTCCACACTAAATCTGATCAAGCTGACAATGACTACAAAGGAGTGGTGGCATTTTATCTCTTCACAGCCCTTTTTGCTGATACACAAATGCAGCAGAAGTCATCTCTCAGTAGTGGACAATTGAACATGGATCCTCTCCCTTCCTCTCCCTTCTGAAGGCACAAGACGGCAGTAATGGCGCCATGCATCAGTCACTGCGGGAGAAATGACATGACAGCAGTTACAGTCAAAAGGAAATAAAAAGGAGTAAAGATGAATGATGACATGAGTCACATCCTTGTTGACCCCTTTTAGAAGACATGCTTTTAAAGACATATTTTTGTCCCGTGGAAAATATTTTTTTCCCAAGGATAATCCTGCATAATGTTGAATAAATGAATCTGAAAAGTAGATTATGCTAATCTGATTTTGTCTCCACTTTTAGGTTGATTTATCTCCCCTCTTAACCATAATCCTGGAAAGGAGAGTAGCATATAGCGGAAAACACATCTGTTCCCCATTTATCTGCACATTCCTTCAGCACAGAGGCTTAACACACATACACAGGGACACACATACTATATGCGTTCAAAAGCCAGATAAAATTCCATAAAAATGGGCTCTGCAGTTTATATTAATCCAAACCAATATAACAAGTCATGGTGTGGAGTGTAAAGTGAATATGAAAGAAATAAAAGTCACAGCGGTGTAAATCTACTGAGAGATCTGTTACCAGCGTGCGAGGGCAGCACAGCAGTGGGTGATGGTGCGATGCCGCCAGGTATACAGTGAGGTCCGGTACAAGCCCCGAGCCGCTTTTTCTTCAGTGTAACTGGAGAAGAACACACAACACAAAGCAGCAGAAAAGTGGGACATAACCCAACTGTCCTCCCAGGAGACCCCAGGGACTACCTGCCCTTTCATTTTATTGTTTCTCTTTGCTTCTTTTTATTTAGAGACAAATGGGAATAAAATACACCCACTGATACAAGAAGTACGTTACATGAGATAGGAATCATCGGTGACAGTTACCTAACCACACTGAGACATGCAATTAAAATCTCCACTGGATATTATGTGCCAGTGAAAATGAACCTCCCTTGTGATTTTAAAAATCAACCCAGCCTGCACACATAACCTGTCCTGCAGTTGGTGTCCATTTGGATCCTCCTAGTGTCCTGAGTGGTGACATGTCAGCATCTCTGTGGATGACTCCAGTGCAAAGTCCATGCAACACTGGCCACAAGGTTACCTAGAAAAATTAAAGCACAGTGAATAAGTTTGGGGAACATTTTACAGCTGACCATAAATATCTATAGTTACAATTGGCCCACTTTGCCCGATATTAACATCAAAACTATAAATACAATCGGAATTTCAGACCCTGGCTAAGGCTTGTCATTCCTGTTGGCCAAGTAGTGCAAAAATGAGGAGGCTTTAGTGGCTGCAGTCTATTCTACATTATCTGTCTGAAGATGAAAGCCCGTGTGGGCTTTCCAGCACTGTGCATACACTGTGCAACATCTTACAAATTGTAACCTGCTTCTTATCAGCCATGTTTCCGCCAGAAAAGCCTTTTCTATAAATAAGCATATTTTAATATTCATAAGCTGCAAGGCTGAAGCAAGACATTCTCTTCAGACTAGGCCCTGTGCTGCAGGGAATTGAATGAGTCAAAGTTTATCTAATCAAAGAACAGAACCACCCCCCCCCCTCTCTATTATGAACCAGTTCGAAAAAAACCCAATACAAAACGTTCAGTGTGAGGAATAACGGGACAATAGAAACTATGGCGTCTTTATTTCTCCTACCAGTGGTCTCCAGGTTCATCGCGCACCTGTCCGTCAGCCTCAAGCGGTGAAAGAGGAAAAAAACAAAAATCCCATCTCTTGGTTCGTCTTCTTTCATCCGCGCTGAGGGAAAGACGCCTCACCTGCAAACGCTCGCTGTGCCGGTTGCGTTTGTGCGCGTTTGCTCGGTGACTCCGCGGTAAAAGCCCGGTCGCCTCCCGGACCGACCCGTTACGCACCAACACGAGCCGCGGCCGAGCGTCGTCTACATGGCCGCCGAGCTGAGACGGGCAGATGTGGGAGTGCCCACAACAGCTGCGCACTGATGGGAGCCCAGACGACGGAAAACCGGATAAAGTGGAGACGGAAACGCCGGGACAAAGGGCGAAAAAAAAAATGGAAGGAAGGTTTAAAAAGAAAACAGCGACGTCTTTAACTAAGCGAGGCTGCGCAGACCCGAATTAATCCACGGTCTCGGTCTCCAGCTGCTGCCACAGGTTTATGGTCTTTTGTATGCGCGCCCCTCATCCACCATCTGTGTTCCCCGGGTAACAGAGGACCGCCTGCAGGCATCGACACCAGCAGAAAACACAGAGCAACGACCCCGACCGAAGACCAGCAGAGACCTGCTGCGGTTCCAGCCGCAAGGACAAACTGTGACAAACCCACCGAGCGGTCCCTCCACACGGGTCAACACGCATCCGTTCATATCCTCAAGATTTCGGCCTTTAGTCGGGACTTTTTTTTTTTGGTTCATCGATGCTCTTTAGATGTTTCTGTAATTGTGATTCCACGTCTTCTGTACGCGAGGAACTTTCAACAAATCTATTACGCATTAACAAAAAAAAACAAAACAGTTTGTGCTGATGAGGTTAACAAATACCAAACACACTGCACATGGGGAAACAAAAAAGAAATAAAAATGTTTAACGGATGAAATACCTTTTTTAGATTTTTACTGATAATTGAGCACAACAGGCCTAAGGCTGGTGCCAGAGGAAAGGCTGCGTTTAATTGTAAGGGTTTATTTACTGGTGGGTAGAAATAGTTCATACATTTTTATGGTGCACTTTTGGGCCTAAGGGTGGTGCTAAAGGAAAGGACATTATATGTTCATTGAATTTGGGGATATATTGTGAAGTGAACAGTAAATCATCATACGATTTTCTCGACATATGGTAAACATCAAAATAAAGGAATGAAGATAAAGGTGATTCCAAAATATACATTATATATATATGAAATGACTGAAATGTTTTCAAAAAGCAGAAATCTTTTATACTGAATTTTTATACAAGTACCTATACAACTGAATTGAACTTGTTTGTAATGCATATTAACACATACATTGCACTGTGTACTGTAGATAACATGCTATTCAACTGAAAAACAGCAATAAACTTTAAAAAGGCTGAACTGACCAACAAAAAACAAAGTTTTCTAAATTTGTTTGTTTTTTTTAATGGTAATACAATAATAAAATGAGCAAAAAAGCAGGAATAAAATTAGAAGGAATATCAATAAAAAGGTTGCAAATAATAATTATTCAATTATAAATTGGCCAACTATTTGTTTGTTACCAATTGATACAACATTCATTTAGGACTTGGAGGAGCCTCCTCTGATATGGAAGTGGCTGCCAAAGTCTTTATCATAGTCATTATACAGTACATGTCAGCATATTTCAGTCTTGACCAAAGTGGGTTACCAACCAACCCAAAGACGTTGCCATCCCTGGATCCATGCTGTGTATGACTAAAACATACTTCTATTTATGTATCATTTGTATTTGAAGTGAATATATATCTGTATAGCACATTTCAATTTAAATAATTTTTTTTCAAGGTCAAAAGTTTGAGAATAATGGCCATTTAGCAAAAAAACACCAACATACATAATAGGCCACATCCATATTGTTAAAATCTTGACTGAGCTGTGTAACTTGTATATGTTTCATGTATGTGTGTGTGTGTGTGTGTGTGTGTGTGTGTGTGTATGTGTGTGAACTATTACAGTCTGCTGTGAACTATACACCCAGTTAATGATTGCAAAAACAGTCCACAGAATACAACATTGAACATGTCGACAGCTATAGCTTTAAAATACATATCTTATATAAGAATATTTATTCTTAAGCAATGTATTAGATAGAAAGGGGTCAACTGCATAAATTACAAATTAACAATCGCCCTGTAAATAAGGTGACTCTCCCTCCTTTCTCAGATCAGAGGGTTGTATCAGGTGAGTAGTTGTGAAAAGATATATTGTGTACGTCATATTCACTAACAAACCAAGCGACATCAATGTCCTTGATAAAGACCCCAAAGGGACTCCCCACCAATCCCTTTAGAGAGCAATCTGTATTTCTTAGCAACAATAAAACCTTTTCTTTAACAACATCACGCGAGACATTGAACATCTAATGGATTACTGACAACTAGATATTTCTATCCTTTCATTTCCCAAGCATTGAAGATGTTTTACATTGTCATCTTAAGCAGGTAAATTTCATTGCTTGTCCTCTGCAATGTGCCTAGCATGTTTCTTGATCAGTTTTGTGCTCCCTTAACATCTTCATCTAGATATTGTTAATTTCTATATATTTCTGTACTATCATTGTTTAAATAACAATAGCACCGTAGTGTATTGACAAAATTATCAAAAACACATTTACCAAATTGTTATACAAACCATACGATTTAGCAAAAAATACGGGTATGAAGTAAGAAGGGCTTTCAATAGGCGAATCCAATTTATTTTAAAAAGATGATTATTTGTCTTTGTTTCTTATCAGAATAAACGAGTATGGGGGGGGGTTACATGTACCTGATGAAAGCTCCGTCCAGCTGAGGGCGACAGAGTGTGCGCTCACACAAGTTTGGCCTTCCTGACTCGCCTTACCCGGAGCGGAAGGCGGTCTGCCCGGTTTAACTCGTCCGGGAAAACATCCGCAACATTTCACTGCGCCAAGTTTCCTTTCGTTTATGCGTGAGTCGCGTCGTGCGGGTCTCTCGGGCCTGTGCCGAGTCACCGATCATCTCTACCTCAGTAATGCCCGAGCCGCTGGCGATTCCGCTCAGGTGATCCGGAACGAGATCACCTGCATCGTCAGCGTGATGGAGACCAGGAGCAGGCGCCCTCCTCTTCCTCCTCCTCCTCCCGGGGTGGAGCGCGTCCACATCCCGGTGTCTGACTCCTCGGCGTCTCCTCTCGGCGGTCACTTCGACGAGGTCGCGGATAAGATTGAGCGGACCGCGGAGCGCGGCGGCCGCACACTGGTGCACTGCAACGCCGGTGTGAGCCGCTCCGCCGCCCTGTGCATGGCCTATCTGATGAAGCACCGCGGTGCGACTCTCCTGGACGCCCACGGGTGGGTGAAGACCTCTCGACCCGTGGTGAGGCCGAACAACGGCTTCTGGAGGCAGCTCATCCGGTATGAGATGGAGCTTCGTGGGTGCAACTCTGTGCGAATGGTCTCCTCCGCCATCGGGGAGATCCCAGACATTTACGAGGAGGAGGCGAGGAAGATGACGCCTCTGTGAGGACCTTGCCTTACTGCACCGCTTTATGTGGGGGCATCGTTTCACAGTGATGAAATGTACACCGTGGCCTCTGTGCAGTGGCAATAATCAAGAATGCTCATGGAAAGAAACATAAAAAAAAGTTCCCTCCTGACTTATTATAGAATTTAACTAAGTCATTTTAGTCACTCTTTGTACTGTGCTTTGTACTAGATGAATTCCAGAGAAAAATATTGTACGTTTTACTCCACTGTAATTATTTGACAACTACATTTTCGTTTTCAGAATAAGTTTTTACATTAAAAATGACAAAAGTTTATAAAATACAATAAAATGAACTAGTGGTTCCAGAACAGTTTGCTTTTTGAGAGCAATGTCTAGTTAGGATCCCTTGTCAAGATTCATTTGTCTTTGGGTTCCTAGCAGTTACATCAACAGGGAATTTCCCTTCAGGTAGTTTCATTTAAGTCACTGAGGCTCAAAGAGACACTATATATATATATATATATATATATATAGAGAGAGAGAGAGAGAGAGAGAGATAAATATAGATATAGATAGATAGATAGATATCTATCTCTAGATAGATATCGATATATCTATATCTAGACATATATATATATATATATATATATATGTCTAGATGTCTAGATATCGATCGATATCTAGATATATGAGAGAGAGAACTAAAAGCACAGGAGAATTTAAAAGTTTGAAAAATGAGTAATTTTTCATCTCATGAACTCAAATTTATCGCTTGACCCTTTGGTTAAAAACTACTTTTCTTTTTTTAATCTTAAGTATATTTGTTGCGATATTTTCAAGGATTTCAAATTAATAGCTTTTTTTGTACTGGATTCTTTTTACTTTATTGTATTGGAACTTTTACTTAAGTATCTAAATACATCCTCTACTGCTCATTATAGCCAGGCCTTAAATTACTAATGCAGCTGTGATAGTAAAGGCATTTCAGAATCCAGCTATCCAGCTTATCTGAGACTACAAAATACAATAAGCATTTATCTTAGAATCAACAGTCATCTTAACTGGTTCAGAAATGAAACATTGAAAGGAGAGATGGATGCTTTATGGACAGCTATTCCTAACAAAATTAAATGAATACCTTAAACTTAATTATTTTAGGTATAAAGCCATTAAACCTCTTGAAAACAGGCTAATTTCAGCCATGCTGTATGAAAGAGACTCATGCACTGAATTCTTTTTAGCAGCTCTCACAATAAAAATTATTCTTATTCTGCCAAGAAACAAGACAGATTATGACCACCGATCAAGTAAAAATATAATTTTATGAAACAGGCACAATACAAGAGTCACACATTGAATCACAGTGAAATCATTCACAATTTGGCACGTCTGTCAAGTCTAAACATGAATACACATATTTACTCTTGAAGAAAGTTTAAATCTAATGTATTAGTGGTCAACCCACCATTGGATGCATTTTTTTCCAATAGTGCACTCTCAACAGTCAAAGTGTTTTGGAAAATATAGTTGTTTTTTTTTCTTGCAGAGTGAGACGAGAAGATTAATATCACTATCATTTCCGTACACTAAATATGAAGCTACAGCAGCAGGTGGCTTTCTTGGCTTAGCTTAGCATAAATGCTCCATTTCCTTAAATAGTTGAGCACGTAGCCCTTTATAAAACTGTAACGTCATTTTAACAATGAAGTTTTCGTATGGATTCAACAAAAGAAATATAACATGTTAACTAGGGTTTCCCCATTTCCAGTCTTTATGCTAGGCTAAGATAACCAGCAACTGGCTATAGCCTTAGTGCTATACTTATAGGGCAGTTGTGAGGGAGGTGTTGGTCTTTTCATCCAACTCTCAGTAAAAAAGCAAATAAGCATATTTTGAATTATAAACTATTAATTCAAGCAAAGATTTTTTTTTTCTTTTTATCTGTCAGCATAAGGTTGCTATTACATTCATGTGGCCAACACCATATGGCTGTTAGCAGAAATCCTGCTGTATGCCTTTGCACATCTAAATAGAATGTGGATACATTTTAGCTAATAGACACTCAAAACATAAAGTCTACACAGTCAGTATTTTACAAAAATTTTGATGGCTTATTTAGGGACACAGTGCAATCAGTAATTTACTGTACAAACAAGGCTGCAATCAAAACAGCTAATATTTTCATCTGATACTGAAATATCCTGAGTCAGGACCTTAGTCAGGTCAAATTACAAGA
Organism: Istiophorus platypterus; assembly: GCA_016859345.1. Taxonomy (NCBI): domain Eukaryota; kingdom Metazoa; phylum Chordata; class Actinopteri; order Istiophoriformes; family Istiophoridae; genus Istiophorus; species Istiophorus platypterus. The sequence goes on from CM029115.1 coordinate 9,669,758, forward strand.
TTGCCTGAAAAGTGGAATAACGACACAAGTGCAAAAACAACAAGCTTATTTTACCCTCAATGCATTTCACTAAGTCCCTCAATAAGGCAACAATGTCATCTGCATAGTCATGCAATAAGCGTCTAAAGGTACAAAGTAGAGCAATGTCCATTTAACACAAAGTGGAATCACTACAGAGTAAACCAAGAAAAAGTCTAACGCCAGTATCCACTTGCCCTTTTTCACATAACCCGGTGTATTCAGCTGCTCCAGGAAATGGCTTCATGGGAATGACTTGAGATCACATCTGAAAGAAAATGCCGAGAATTCAAAATCACAAAATAATGATATTAGATTTTAATTTTTGAAAAAAAGAGGGGATATTTCTTTAGACCAGCAATCTACCAGCTGTTCCAGCTTCTGGTATTCTGTGGATTTAGGACGACGTGTGGATCTGGATCTCTTTCCCTCCAAAACAAAGGCAATTATCTGGTGAGAAAAAATGGAAAAAAGATATTGTCAATATTTTAACTGGCCTCATCTTACTAGCCTGGTCTACAAAACACTTTTGGATTTAATAACAGTAGTAACAAACAAAAGGTAGCACAGTGAATTTATCTTAGTATGCATCTCTCATTAAGCACCACACACATTTTTTTGCACTTTACATAAATAACTGGAAATTTTGGGAAAGTTCCACATTTACTTTCTTGCCAAAAGTTAGATGAGAAGAGATATACCCCTCACATATCAGTACACTTAACATGAGGCTACCATCAGTATAATGCTGACCGCGTGCCAAATATTCAGTTGTAGACAAATGATGTGCAGTAATTACATATTTTCATGCATTCGACACTGCCATGAATTAAAATTACTCCATTACTTATAGTTAAGACGTAACTGAATATAAAACCAAGGGCTGTGAAAGAGCAGGCAGTGTTATTTTTGGGTTTTCATAAAATTCCATTTCTATCTACATTTGATGCAACAAGAATGCACAAACCACAATGGTTGCGACACTTACAAATTTTGCGACTCAAATTTGGGTCAGAGGAAACGTACGAAGTATGCTTTACTATGAGTCAGAACAAAAATTTTAAAGGCTTAGTACCTTGCGCTTGTTATGGTAAGTGATGTAAAGCACTGCCACCAGCACCGCTGTACAGACAAGGTAGGCAAAGAAATGACTGCTCTGTGGCTCGTCCATCATTCCAGGTGAGTTATAGTTATTCTCCCTTCCAGTTTGTCTGTTTCTGTCTTCCTTGTCATCTGGCTTTTCCTTCTTGGTGCCCTCTTCTTCTGTTTTCTTCTCACTTGCGCCTTCTGTTTTCTTCTCAGTGGTGTCCTTTGGTATTGTCTCAGTGAAGTTTTCTTCTGTGTTTTTCTTATTGGCACCATTTTCTTGCCTTGGCTTCGAGGTGACGATTTTTACTGGCAATTGCTCCTGAGGGACAGTATTAGGAACTGCTGTCAACACTTTTGCACTGGTTGTCATTATGTCTTGAGGCTTGTGATCACTGGCATCTGAGTTTGTGTCCTGTTTGCCAGTCAGACTTTGCTGATCCCTCTGCAAACCAGGCACCTGCCCCTGACTCTGAATGTTTGTATCTATGTTGTTTCCATTCACATTCTCACCTTTCTGATCTTTATGCTCTTGCTGAATTGCTCCGGGACCTTGTTTTTTTTTTCCTGTCACTTCCGTCGGTTTATTTTTGTTTAGTTTTAGATCTGGTTTGTCTGTCTGGGACTGACTGCCAGGGTTCCCTGCAGGCACGTCATCAGGTATCGTTACTTCTGCAGTCATTGCTGATTCGGCATTAACGTCATTTGTCTGATGTTGATTTTCCTTTCCATTCGTTTTTGCTTCTTCTTTCTTTTCAACTTTACTGGAGCCCGGTGATGGCTTGCCAGTGTTATTTTGCTGAGCTGGTTTGCTCCCAGCTCCTTGATTTTGAGCCCCTATAACAAAGCAAAACAAAAGAAGTTTTAACCAGCAGAACACAGGACATGTTGCAGAAAACACAAACAACAGAGTTGATAATGTCCTTTAATAGTAAAAGCCACAAATGCTGCCATTGGGAATTTTGGATTCTGCACTGCTGACCTAAACACATCTGCTTGCTTGTACTCATTACTTTTCCTTTATTGTTTCAACTGCAAACTTTTGAATATTTGTCCCACCTTGTGGGCAATGACCTCTGTCATCTTATGCTCGTCAGCTTTCCCTCACCGATTAAATTACCTGATATTATTTAATTGGCAGGTAAGATTATATGTTGAAAAAAGCATACATCAAGGCCAAGGAGGCAGCCTCTGCACACTGGAAAACAACTTGGAAATATGACAGCTAGTTTTGTGTAGAGGTGGAACTACAACAAATGATAATGAAATTCATTGAAATTTCATTATTATTCTTTTTGGGCATTTTCTATAACAGGTAATTAGAGGAGAGAGACACTGGGAGTGAAATGCAACAAAGATCGGCGACAGAACTCGAACTGAGGACTGCATTCATGGCTGGTTTGTGGTGTTTCTAATGTTTCGTCGAACCCCATTTACATGAACCATGTGGGCAATTAAGGCCTTTTTCACAGAAGACAATCTGACGACCACATACGCTTTGTAACCGTAGTAATGTTACAGCAGTTCTACTGTATTATGCTGCATTAGATTGTGTAGGTGTCCCTACTGGGCGGCCATCGAAATATGACGGCGCAAGTCCGAGTCTGCCCCTGAAACATAACGTATCCTATACCTAAGATTCATACACCACTCTTCAAGGCTTAGATACCAGCCACACAAAGCAGGAAGGGAAAATTCGTGAGGGAAAGTAAAACATTAACTAAGACTGGGTCCTACATTATTGGCTAAACTTGTGACCACGTCGTGTAGGCGGCCCCTGTGTCATATTGTAGTTTTAAAAAAAGCTTCATTATTTGCGTTTACGCCCTTACACTGTCCATTTTCCCAACTGAAGTCGTGTTCACTCACACTGTCACAAATAAAATGACATGGAAAACACAAGCCTGGGGCGGGTAGATTTCAGAATAGGGGGTCTAGTTGCATGGGCATATAATTAAGCTGCCATTTTAGTCTGCTGTGTAATTAATGTGGGCTTTTAAGGGAGAACAGTTCATAAAGAATAAACTGAGATCTAGAATAATCTTTAAGTAGAGCGCAGACCCCGGCGTGAATGGTTCTTTCCTTTCCTCATACATTCACATTCTCACCTTTCTGATCTTTATGCTCTTGCTGAATTGCTCCGGGACCTTGTTTTTTTTTTCCTGTCACTTCCGTCGGTTTATTTTTGTTTAGTTTTAGATCTGGTTTGTCTGTCTGGGACTGACTGCCAGGGTTCCCTGCAGGCACGTCATCAGGTATCGTTACTTCTGCAGTCATTGCTGATTCGGCATTAACGTCATTTGTCTGATGTTGATTTTCCTTTCCATTCGTTTTTGCTTCTTCTTTCTTTTCAACTTTACTGGAGCCCGGTGATGGCTTGCCAGTGTTATTTTGCTGAGCTGGTTTGCTCCCAGCTCCTTGTTTTTGAGCCCCTATAACAAAGCAAAACAAAAGAAGTTTTAACCAGCAGAACACAGGACATGTTGCAGAAAACACAAACAACAGAGATGATAATGTCCTTTAATAGTAAAAGCCACAAATGCTGCCATTGGGAATTTTGGATTCTGCACTGCTGACCTAGAAACATCTGCTTGCTTGCACTCATTACTTTTCCTTTATTGTTTCAACTGCAAACTTTTGAATATTTGTCCCACCTTGTGGGCAATGACCTCTGTCATCTTATGCTCGTCAGCTTTCCCTCACCGATTAAATTACCTGATATTATTTAATTGGAAGGTAAGATTATATGTTGAAAAAAGCATACATCAAGGCCAAGGAGGCAGCCTCTGCACACTGGAAAACAACTTGGAAATATGACAGCTAGTTTTGTGTAGAGGTGGAACTACAACAAATGATAATGAAATTCATTGAAATTTCATTATTATTCTTTTGGGCATTTTCTATAACAGGTAATTAGAGGAGAGAGACACTGGGAGTGAAATGCAACAAAGATCGGCGACAGAACTCGAACTGAGGACTGCATTCATGGCTGGTTTGTGGTGTTTCTAATGTTTCGTCGAACCCCATTTACATGAACCATGTGGGCAATTAAGGCCTTTTTCACAGAAGACAATCTGACGACCACATACGCTTTGTAACCGTAGTAATGTTACAGCAGTTCTACTGTATTGCGTTGCATTAGATTGTGTAGGTGTCCCTACTGGGCGGCCATCGAAATATGACGGCGCAAGTCCGGAGTCTGCCCCTGAAACATAACGTATCCTATACCTAAGATTCATACACCACTCTTCAAGGCTTAGATACCAGCCACACAAAGCAGGAAGGGAAAATTCGTGAGGGAAAGTAAAACATTAACTAAGACTGGGTCCTACATTATTGGCTAAACTTGTGACCACGTCGTGTAGGCGGCCCCTGTGTCATATTGTAGTTTTAAAAAAAGCTTCATTATTTGCGTTTACGCCCTTACACTGTCCATTTTCCCAACTGAAGTCGTGTTCACTCACACTGTCACAAATAAAATGACATGGAAAACACAAGCCTGGGGCGGGTAGATTTCAGAATAGGGGGTCTAGTAGCACGGGCATATAATTAAGCTGCCATTTTTAGTCTGCTGTGTAATTAATGTGGGCTTTTAAGGGAGAACAGTTCATAAAGAATAAACTGAGATCTAGAATAATCTTTGAGTAGAGCGCAGACCCCGGCGTGAATGGTTCTTCTTTCCTCATCTGAAGTGATTACCTTCAGTTTCCTCTTGAATAAACCATATACGTTAAAGACTCTTTAGATTTTTCGACGCTTTTTGAAACAGAAGATGCTCGTATATTCCCAGAGCTCCCTTTAGGTCAACTAAAAAAATTAAAAACAACGTCAAATGAACTGATGACAACGACGATGGGAGTAACCACGGGGATCACTTTCGCTTCTCTGTAATACGGAGACTAGCCGCGTCAGCTAACGGGGATTAAGAGGGAGTCGAAAAGAAGTCAGACGAAACTCCACGTACCCGTCGCCAGGCAGCAGCACAGAAACACGGGGAGCAGCAGGAGAGCCGGCTTCATGGCGTCCACACGCCGGTGAGACTATCAAATCCGCTTGGTCCGCTTCTCCTCCGAGCTCCGAGCCGAGGATCCGCCGTCTGAGGCGACTCCACAGCGTGGGAGGGTCGGCGGGTCTAGTTCCTGCTTCCGTGTACGCACCGGCCCGCTCTTCTTCTTCTTCTTCTTCTTCTTCTTCTGGTGGTGACGGCGAGGGCGTCGGATCTGCCGCCATCTACCGCTGGAGTCCCGCCACGACAGGGCCGCGACCCTCCGCCTGCAGTCCCGAGTGTCTCGGCCCGGGAGATTCGGGTCATATTTGCCAGTAAACCGAGTCCCCTCCCCGGATTTTAATATTGAATCGTGCATCTAAAACTAAATAATTCAAGTTATAGCTGCAGGTTTCAAACAGATTCAAATGCAAACATTCACTGGCCTTTTATTTTAGTACGTTTTATTTCGGTTGTGTGGCGGTGCAGCTCTTACATGATAATCTAGAATATGTCACTTCCATGCACCTTTCCTAACATTTCCTCCTCCAAACGAGTGTGGCAGTGTAAAGGCCCTGACCCCGAAACCCTGGGTCCATCAGGTCGGCAACAGGAAACCACATGACCAGACACAACCTGTCTTGTTCTCTTACTTCAACCCTCAGATCTTGCAACTAAGTTTTAGACCATCGCAGTGTCGTCCATGTGTCGTCAAAATGCTGTTAACGATATTTTCGACAGTTGCTCAAACAGAGAAGATGTAAAGCCCCTCTTGCCCTTTTCAGTAATTGCCATTGCACATTTCCCCTCACAGATGCCTGCACGTAGCTATGTAAACAGTAAAACAATGCATGTTTGCACATTTGAGCCGGTCAACTGGACTTCTTTATGTCATTGAATCTCCGTATAGACAGCCATCCAGGGGGAGGAAAGGATTTGACTGTCATCGCCACATTATTTAGTCTAATTTGAAGGGTACATTTTGAGACAAAAGGAGACTAAATATTTAGATTCAGATATAGATGCTACTGTATGTGAGGCTGACATCCTCCTATTGTACTTAAACCCCATTGTACTCAAATGACCTGAGCTTGCAAAGGCTAAGAGAGCGCCGATGGAGAATTACATTTTATATTCATTGTCATACAAGACCTTTTGTTTTCTTTTTTTAAGAACAGGAGTGGAGCAGATAACATTTGTGTTGTTACTGCCACCCACAGGCCCGGTATTGTGATGGGGATATATATATGCCACAAGAGGTGGTTGTATCAGTATTTGACTTTATCAGCAGATGGCAGTATTGGTATACAATGCAATCTAAAATGAATGGACAAAAGTGTATCATGGCTCCAGATTACTTCATCTGTATATGATTGTAGGCGTTACTATCAACCTATTATGTTATCCTGTAACAAAGGATATTAAATTAAATAAAGGGTATTAAATAGTATTTATTCCATAAAGTAAAACACTGTTAAGTAAAAATAACTAGCAATAAGTCGTTAAACTTTGCAGCTGAGCACCATGTTTACTCTAACAACATTATAGGTATTACGATGGAATGTGTGCAGTAGTTTTAGAGGTGAGATAATGATCCAGATGTTAATTGGAATTGTTTTACATCTCAGCTGGGTGCGGAGAACCTGTGGGTTCTTGTAATGAATATGTCTTAATTGTGGCAAGCTCTTTGACATTTGAAAAGTCCGACGATCCTTCTCATTCATGACACACATTTGCATTTCCATCTTTAAGGTCAAATGGGTATGAATAATACATTAAGGACATTCTTAAGCTCACAGCCTGCCATACCTATCTTCACAGAGGCCCCGGCTGAGTCTTGCTAAGCGCAGCGAATGTTAGAGAAACAATCAATTAATATCACCTTGGGAAACCACATGTGAAGCAAATATAGCATCCTGTTATTAACGGGAATATAAGGTCATGGATTCAGATTTAGACCTAATGATGCAGATGGGTTAATTTGTTTTGCATTGGGTTTTATTTTTCATTTTTATATTTTGTTTATTCATTTTAAAGTTTTAGTGACTTCTGAAATGACAGTTCTAGGTGCAATATTACACATGGGAACTATCAAAGGGTTAACCTGGAATAAATTCAAGATCAAAGGAAGGCCCAAAAAAAAGAAGCTTGGCAGGAGATTGGAAGAATTTAATGAGCAAAAATTAACATGTATTAAATCTGACCTCGTGCTTACATGGCAGATGTTGAGTGGATGCAAACCAGATCTGTGTTTAGAGATAAGCCGTAGCATGTTACATTTTGAGTAGTGCATGGAAACTTTAAGATAGCGTACCTTTTATCTCCCTTCAAACTGACATTTTGTTTAAAGACTGAACAAAATACATGTGCCACAAATCCCACTTAGTAAATCTGTTATTTACTAAAATTCGCCTAAGAAATGTTGTTTTAATAATCACATTCTACCAGACTTCATGTGATTCACTTCAACATAGGATACAATTGAAAATGATTTTTGAAAAAAAAATAAAAAATAAGCAGGCACAAGTATGGAGATATATCTAGCAAAAGAATACCCGCAATAACCAGCATATGTGAAGTCATTCACTTGGGACCTGGGTTTCATAATAAGGGTACTGTCTTAGGAGAAAGGAACATTGCATTAGATATATGGCCTTGAGGAGATAGATTCGCTGGCTGTTTTGACAACTCATTACCTGTAATTTCACTGATGGATTTGCGAAGTGGCTCAGAGTAGGAAGCAGTGGCACCAGAGACTGTGTGGTTTTGCTTAGAATGATGTAAGATAGAACGGCAAACAAGTAAGGACTTATTATGGCTAATGATTGCTTAAAACTGAGCAGCAGAGACCTGACAGTTTGGTGCTTCTGTCAGGGGTGCCAGAACAGAAACACATCCTCAGTCCACTTGTCTGCAGTTTTAGGAGACTGTCTGAAAAAAAGGTAATTCTGTTTTATGGCACTGACATTTGATTCTGTCACGGACATTTAACAGTAAATGGATGACAAATAATAGCTCAGTAACTGAGCATTAATACATGGCTTTGACTCCTATAGATCTCCTACAGTGTCAAGATCATTTATATAGTGGTTAAAAATCTATTAACACGGGCTGCTCTATTGGTCCAGTGTGTCCAGTGGTGCTGTATAATATCTGGAAAGTCAACTTTAATGGAAAAATGTGTATATGCGTCAGTGGGCTTATCCAGATCATGACCCCCCCACCCCCCGCCAATCCCACCCCTCCCATAATTGGTCCATCCCTGGCACTACTCCTCATCTCCAAAGCCACCAAAAACTGTAACCTACCTTGTGTATTTTTCACTAATTGAAATGCCTAATGAGATCCCAGGGGCTCCATCCCATTACCTCTGAGTTAATTAAAGCCTAAGCTGTGTGCCAAATTGTGAATAAAGATGCAGTAAAAGTGCAAAAGGAACAGGGAACTTGAGAAGGGTTCGGTGCACCAGGATGGGGCTGACCTGCTTTTTGTCATTGTTCTGAGACGCTATATTCCAAGAAGGAGCAGATGTCTATTTTTTTTTCTTTTTTTAATATTTATTTTGGGCTTGAAATTTTTCAGTTACCCTGGTTCAGGCACTCATTTTCCAAAGTGGGTAGCCTAATTCTGCTTTATTAAACATTAAACTCATTGCCAACATCAGCAAGGTTATGCTTAACATGAGCCTAAAAAAATGTCAGGTGTATTATGGACTTTTATTTCATTTCATTGTGGCTGTAATAAAATTATACCATTCATTAAATCTTAATTCTCGTCACCTACAAAATGTAGTTATCAACTTATGCACCGTGGTCTCTATTATGAGAATATTAATCCAAACCACATTACCCTGTCAAAGAAACCTCCCATTATTGAATGACAAAATATGATCTAAATGCATGTGAAAGGACAGACTGGAGTATTTCTTTTAAGAAACAATTTCAAATTTTTATTTAACATGTCAAAGAAGGGGCACACACTGAATTGAAAAGGGGGCTGCAATTATTGGCCAGTACTATGACTTAAACTTAATACTAACATTAATCAGGTTTTGGCTAAAAAGAAAACATGTTTTTGTTCCTTTTTGTTTTTATAAAGAAACTTTATGTACATTGGTTCTTTTATACAAGAGGTTCATTGGATAAATGCATCAAAAAGAAACCAGTTCTGCAGTAAACTTTACAAAAAAATACATTTTGTTTCATTGAGAGATGTAGAAAAGGAGACAGTCAAATATTGACCAATAATATTTCTTCCTTTTCATCATTAAGAAAAAAAGTTGTTCTAATACCTATCTTAAAGAAAAGCAATATACAGCGCAATAAATGGGAGAAAATTTGCCTCTGTGGATTTATTCAGTTGGTTTGGTTACCAAGGACAGGGGCTGTGACTGGAACAGGGCATGATGGGAGTGCAAGGCTGCCTGATGGAAAGGGGAAGGGGGGGAGAGCATGGAGGGGTGAAGAGAGGTGAAGGGGATTGGCCGGGTGAGGATGGGTGTGGTTGACTGGCTACTTGAAGTACCAACTGGGATGGAGATTGCGGGTTGGGATGAGGAGGAAGAAGAAGAGGAGGAGGAGGAGGAAGAGGAGGATATCGATCCAGCAGCCTTCCCAGGTAGGGAGAAGTGGTGGTGCATGCGTCCCTCGGGTTTGGTGGTGAGCGATAGCGGCTGGGCCTGCTCGGAGTGAGTGGCGGCCGGAGCAGCTGGGGAGGCCAAGGCTGCGGAGGGAGTGGCTGGCGAGTCCAACATGCTGCCGTGGGATGACGCAGGGCTGTCACACATCTTCTCTGAGGGCAGGTACTGCACACACTGCTTCTTGGTTCTTATCGAGAAGTCTGAGGGAAACAAAGCAGAAGTGAAGAGGCTGAATTATGGATCTCCTGCTGGCTAAAAATCTGGTTCACGTCCCTCAATGCTGCCCGGTGACAGAAGTTTAGGAGTGATGATCACAACAGTGAAGATGATGTCAGTGAAAGTTCTGAAGCATGACTTGTTAAAATCAACTTGAAAACACATCACAACAGTGACAGTGAAACAGAATGTTAATTTATTCAGGTGATGTGCATTCATGATGCAAAAGAAGAAAATGACACACTACATTCAAATGTACACTGAAGTGTGGAAAGCTCACTTATTTTGGGCAAATAACAGTGGTCATTTAGTTGCACAACAGCAGACATACCTGCCACTATTAGCACTGAACCTCATAAGCTGCTTGTCAAAGTACAAAAGCAGGGAAAGAAGTTAGTATGTGTTAGTGAAGGAAAGAATGCATGCAAAAAAGTGGTGGTAGATAAAAATAACAGAATAAAGAAGCAAGTGTCCCAGGTCACACTTGAGCTTTGCACAAAACCCCCCCCAAAAAAAACAAACAAAAAAAACGTCTGGTTGGTAGTTTCTACAGTTGTTCTTTCATACTCCAGTATGTGAAGAACAAAAACATACAAAGGCTGTCAGGAAAAAAAAGATCCCTTACCCTCTGGTTTTGAGTCTGGTTTATTTTCTCTCTTCCTCTTTTTCCTCTTTCCCTGCACAGATAAAAAACAATGTCATTTTTCACAGTGAATGTAAACCGCCTCAGTTACTTCAGTTTATGAGAACAAACGTGTGGTTGCTATAATTAACTGATACAGACATGTTTGACTGAACTTAGTGAGGAATAGAGAATTTTTCAATCTTCCTCTACAAACTGGCATAAAAGCAGATCGTGGTAATGCCCTACTCACGTAGTTATCTCGTGCGGACCATCCCGGGTAGAGCTGGGAGTGGAGTTGCCTCTCTTTTCTGGCCAACTCATAGTATTTGGCTTGTTCCTCTCTTGACAGGGAATGCCACTGTGGACAAAGAAAGGAAAAATCAAAGGGCTGCTAAACACACACACACACACACACACACACACACACACACACACACACACACACACACACACACACACACACACACACACACACACACACACACACTCATACACACAAACACATAAACTCACATCTCTGTCTGTGCCACTTACCCGTCTTCCAAGTATCTGGTTGATGGCAGCGCTCTCTTTCAGAGTGCACTCTGCAACTACTTTGGCTCTCATCTCCTTCATATACAACATGAAAGCATTCAGGGGCTTCTTGATATGAGGCTTCTTGTCCTCTTCTTTCTTGGGAGCGACAGGGGATTTCCTGCTAATCCGAAACATAAAAAAAAAGATGCTGTTAATAAAGCGCGAGAGGTTGAAAGGCGCCGGTAGAGGAAGACCACAGTATATACACTATGCAGCAAGAACAGCAGATTTTAGTGACTGTCCGAATTGCCCTTACGCATGCATTGAGGGGCTGATGTTGTCGCCGCTGGGCTCCTGCTTGATGGCGGGGGAGACGATGGCAGGATGGGGAATGCCGGTCTGGTGGAGGCTGTGCGGAGGAGGGGTCACCATGTGAGGGGAGAAACGGCTGGACACCAAGCTGAGAAGGCGAAAGGAGGCAACACTGTAACGGGCAACTTTAGCGGCGAATTTCTTGTTGATCTGTCGAGACAAGGCTCGGCTAACTTGGCGCATTACTGCCCCGCCTCGCCCTCCGGGTGAAACTCACCGTGCCCGCTGCGTCCGTCTAGACTTAATTCATACGCACAATGAGTTACACGCTCGCTTTTTGTTCAAATAAAGACTTTTTCAAAAGCCCCTTTATTCAGCCATGGCTGAGAAAAAGTGGAGTGTGTTGTTGCCATGGTGACAGCATGGCGGCGACACCTGAAACCACTTTCCTTAGCACATTCCTGACCATGGAGAGCGTTCTGACAGCCGTCCACACAGAACACCTTCTCACAAAGTGGCTCCCTCAGTTTCCAATTGTTAATACAATGGAGCATTGTGATGGGCCGAGGGGAAAATTAAGTGCCGTACCCCTCTATCACACACTCTACGGTTATTGTTCAAAGAGCAAAAGTGAGTCCAGAGTTATTAGCTTCACCTTATGATACATTCAGCATGGACCGGCCAAGTGTCAACTTATGAGCTGAAGCTTTTCTAACTGCCTCCAGCCATCAAAAACTACGGCGGTAGAATCAAGATTAAAACTGCTCACAAGGAAAGACGGGTAAGGCTGATTTTCACTCCTCATGTAATGTTCGCTATCACTATTCCTACATCTATATAAGTTTAGAAAAATGTGCATGAAGTCTTGTGAAACAACTATAACTAAGAGTTGATATTTTTTTACTGTGATCTTTTTAAAAATTTATGCTGTGTAAACAAGGAGGTGCCTTATCTTTGCCTTGCTAATAAACTTATACCGACTATGTCTGTAAACATCCTGCTTAGTCCACAGTGAATAACTCTGCTGCTGCTCCAAGTGACGGCATGCAGTCAAGCTACACATTTTTTGTTTTTAAATGCTGCCATTAAGATTCATGTGATTCAGGAGTTCGGTGTGTGTGTGTGTGTGTGGACTGCTGCAATATTTGGGATGCCCTTAATCCGATGCAGTATATGGTATAAAAAAAAGTATGTTCTGATTGTTGCAAGTTCACCTCAGGATGGAGCTGCACATGCTATTGATCACGGAGAACCCTCTGAATATTTCATCTCATACTAACACCGGAAGGCCCACTACAAATCTCTCCAATTTTGACAGAGGGTCAGAGAGTTTAGCCTGATGGGACGGGTAGGTTCAGATGAGCTTTGATTTGTCCTAATCGATTCTCAGCCCTTTCATCTTGAAGCTGAGTGTGTGTGTGTGTGTGTGTGTTTGTGTGTGTGGGTGTGTGTGGGTGTGTTGTGGAAGGGCTCAGAAAACGGGCCTGACCACAAAAGTTTAGCTCTGAGAGAAGAGACAGGAGAGGATTGCTGAATGCCAATAATGTGTTCACTCGATTTAAGAAGCCGAACTTGTCTGTGATAGACTTAGACTGCACATCCCTTTGTAGCCCTGACACCACTGGCTGTCCATGATCTGACGACATTTTGTCAAAAGTGGAAGTAACTTTTGTAAATTCTGCTCTATATTTGGCTGAGAGATATTATACAACAGCAAGATTTATGTGGTTTCCTAAAATTGAAGCTGTAATAGCTTAACAATGCTCAAAATGAAACTTTAACTCTACGTCGGCCATTTCTTTTAACCCACAGTCTAAAAGGCTGGTGAGATATGTGAATACAGCATGTTATACAAGTAACAGATATCAAATGCCTCCTTCTGGGAAGGTGGGGTGCTGCTGAACATGATCTGCTCACCTGGACATGGATGCATTCATTGCTAGTGCTGGATAGGGGTGACGGAATCCCCCCGGTGGGATGGAGTACATGGGCTGGCCCTGCCTGAGAGATAGAGGGAGGCAGAGTGAGCGAAAGCTGCAGTGTTGGGCGGATCAAACACAGCTGACAGATAACCCACTAGCACTAATCCTCAACTCATGAACTCAAATCCCCTGCTTATGGAACAGTACCATGGCTATTGATTATGAGACCCATAGCAAAGCCCATATATGTTCATGAATTCCTCCTGGTAAATTCAAACGTTTTAATTTATCGTTGTTCTGCTTTGGTGCACCCGCACTGGGAATATGACTAAAATAGCCACATTGCTGTCAACAGACATTACAAAAATTGTGTCCTTCATGCTTGAATTGACTTGAACTTTATTGAAAATGAGTTGGATGTTTTTAAATTTTTATCTCACTCTAATTAGCTGTTTGAAGTTATTTCCCTAACATCGTTGCCCTAACTTTGGTGTGATAACCTGCAATTTCAATATATTTGGTAAAAATATTCTCATTTAAGAGCATGATAATTTAATTTAGTATTGCAAATATTAATTTTGTGTCCCTCTTAGAAAAAAACACATCTGGCTGTGTGGACACCTGACACTAAAAGGAACTTACTGTGGCATGAGCCAGCCCAGAGGGTGTGCGATGGAACCGACAGCACCGGGAGACAGGGGGTAGTATGGAGAGAGCTCTGATGGGTGAGGTGTCCGGGGAATACCTGCAGGTGATACAGATGGAAGACACAAGCTTTTAAAATACAGTACATGCTCGCTGAGGCGGCATGCTCTTTTTTCTCATAGATCTTTCAATCTCTGTAAAAAAAAAATAAAAATATTCGCCATATACTCCTGTTACTCTATTCTTCACAGAGGACAGAGGCTGCGGAGAATTCACTTTGGTGATTCCAACAGTAAGCAGGTGTCAAGCGTATGTTCGTTTGTGATTATTAGAACGCCAGCCTCCTGCTTTCTGTGGATGTTTCACTACTCCTTTTCCACTGGATCTGCCCCTCACTATTTGAAATAATAGTAACTGACATGAATTTAAGCCGACTAAAGCCTCTGAGCCCCATAATAAAGAAAACTACAATGTTTGCATTTCAACATTTCAAGACCACTAGCAGATTTTATGTGGAATGTCACACTAGCATTTCGCAGTGTACAGTGAAGTGAGTCAGCGTCCGTCCATGAGACCTCACCTGTCTTTGGGTCGAGGATCTCTGGGGAGAGGTGTGATGGCGGCGTGCCAGGGGAGAAGTGTTCATTGCTGTAGGTGATGAGGGGCGTCAGTGGGTGGACATGGTGGGCATGCTGCACCACTGGGACTTTATTGGACTGTTGACAAAGAGAAGAACAGGCACGAGAACTTGTGAGCAGAAGGCACGACATTCAAAATGGAGTGAACACAAAGGAATCCATCAAAGTAACTATGCTTAGAGCTGAAACGAGCCCTTTTCTTTCTCATACTGCAAACTGCGCATGATTCCTGTTTGCCATCGTTCAAAAGAAATGTGTGTAGGAAATAGGCCATCACATGTGAGTGCCCTCCATGGTTAACATCACAGTCTGTGCGTGTGACCAGGCCCTGTGATGCAATCTGGACCGGCACCAAGGAACACTAAAAAGCCTTGCAGACACATGCCAAGACCATTACAGCCATCTAGCTAAGGAGAGAACTGTTTGTTCAGTCCAACAAGAAAAACAACAGCGCCACAGAGTCCAAACGTCACACCAGCAAGCCACAAACAAACACAATCAGGCTAAGGTAAACTCAATACCCATAAACAAGTGGAGACATCATCTCCCACTCTGTCTGACAGCAGTCATCCATGGATGGATTACACTCCCACGTTATACTACAGATGACCCTCACTAAAAATTCTGTACAACTAAAGATAAGTGGTGAAGAACAAAGGGGACAGAGAGGAAACTTACTTTTACACAAAGTGTGGATCCACAAACCCTATCAACAATAGATTTGAAAAAGTGCGGATGTTTGCCAAGGTCTAACCTGCGCTCAAACTACGACAAGGACGATTAAGACAATAATAATAACCGGCATCTCTACTTTCATTAGGCAGTGCTCAGCCTCACAGTCATTTCCTCTGGCTGCCTGGCTGAATAGAGCACTTGTTGGCTCAACTTGTCACATGGGAGGGTCAAGGGGTGGTGGTGGGGTGGGGGGAGAAAAAGGAGTCTTGTTCCTCCAGGCTAACCTTTCTTCAATATCCCTTCCCACCCCCTTCTCAACCTCTCGTCTCTCTCCAGCGTGGTCTGCTAGGGAACAAGGTTTGCATTGAGACTTGTGTACACGCTCCTGCTTCACGCTGCTTAGAATTGTTCCAAATCGTAGCTTTTTCTCTGCGTTTTTCTCTGCCACTTTTTTTTTTTTTTTTTTTAAAGGAAGGTCCAGCCTTTTCCTCCTTTTAAATCTTTTGCAAATGTGGTTTCTCCCATGTCTAAAGCACGCTTTGATTCTGGTAATGCCAGATGGAGTGAGGAAAATATTTACTGGTGTTAAACATGGCTATATTAAGATCACTTTGCTCAGGACTTTTTTGGCCTCTCCAGACTTAGAGCATATAAGGTCAACACATATGATGATGCGCAGAGAACTGTGATTTCACACAACACAGAAAAGGCTTTGATAAAGCGTCATGGCAGAAATTGTGTTGACTTGCTGGGTTGAAATCCCAGGTCCCATATGTCATGTATATTTGAGTTGTGCTTTGTTTTTGTAGTCGATGTACAATATGCCTGCATTTTCCCTATATTGTGAGGGCTGTTTGAGACCTCTAGACCTGGGTGCCAACACATTTTGGGAAGCAGTTCAGTGAGAATTTGAAATGATGCCTATTAATTATTCATATCCTGGAATACACCAATCGTGTGCTCTAAACATGTTTCTAAGTTTGAAGTTTCCACTTTGGGCTGTCTCATAGTTGAGAAGCCTGACAAAATGTGGAAAAAAAATAGAGTATGCAGGCTGCACATATGTCAAACTACTCCGACCTGTATCCTACCTGCCAGAGCTTCTCCGTCAGGAATAAAGACCGCTACTTCATCATGCAGAGTCCAATCATTAAATCACACCATTTTTGAACTGAATCAATCAAAATCAGCATAATATTCTCAACTCATTTAAATGAATTAGGTTCTCCTGAGTTCTGAGAGCATAAACTGTGGCTTTGCAAAATTGAAAAAAAAGACTAACGGCTCAATCATGACTTAAAACTAAACACTAATGTATCAATGCCCTCTTTATGTGTAGAGGTAATATCCCTCCAGTCCATGGCCGCTTCATATGCCTGGTTTCACAATCCACAAGCAAAGTGTAATAAGGAAACCACAAGGAACATGAGCCGTGTTTTAAATATAAACAACACCTATGTGATAGGACGGATAAAGAGCAACCTGGAACCAGATGGTATCTCCATCGGCAGGCAGAAATCATGCTCTTTACATAGACATGCTTGTAGCAAACAGGTCTGCAGTGGCGCATACCTCTCAGCTAGGAAGTAAAAACACCCAGAACGGGTCTTAGATCGACTGGACGTAGTAACAAGGAGGTTTAACAGGAAAAAAAAAAAAAACACAGCAAAAAAGTTGCTGAGCCGATGCGGAGAAAAGATGTCTGTCTCCTAAGAGGGTTTGAAGCTAAAAGGGCCGAGGTGGCAGTACCTCGCTTGGCTGTCCAACTTGGAACGGCGCTAAGAAAAGCACAGTTCTTGGTTAGTGTGGGTGGAGGGGTGGATTTCATTCAAGCAAACATGTTTTTGGATCCTGCACATCTGAATTGAATTACTAGGCAAACAGCCGATGGGGAAGAGAGCTTAGAACAAACTGAATAACCCCGCAGCTTTGTGTGTCTTTATGCTTGGCGATTCTGGGTGGGAGGCTCAGAGGCCTTTCAAAACTCCAGGAAAGACAGGGTGAAAAGAATGCCTGGCATGCTGAGAAATCCAAGCCTTGTTTGTCAACGCCAACAGGAAGCGGACGTGAGAGGGGACTGACCGTGTCGTATGTCTTTAAAATCAACCATTCCAAAAGTATGCCATTCATCACAGACAACGTGTGCTTTGCGTCTGGTCATCGCCTCTGAAAAGGTCAATAGTAGTAATATTCTAGGTTAGAATAATACCTCGCAGAGCGGTGTCAAATTACTGGAGCGAATATCTCCAGTGGTTATTAAATAAATTAAAAGGGTTAGCAAAATCACCACAGCATATACAGACATAAACATGAACAAATCTCATTGGGATCTAGTGTGGTAATAAATATTTTTTGAACATAATTTTCTGGTAAATCTGCCGCTAGTACACAGTGTCTAGTGTAGTTTCACTCATTCTGCAATCCTAGATTTGCCCGATTCAGAGGTTGATTGGAATCAAAACACTG
>CM029115.1:9692500-9842500 GCA_016859345.1 Istiophorus platypterus
TCTAAATTTGGTCTCAACCCCAACACAAAAACCTGGTTAACCTGCCAGTTTTGGGTTTTTGTGGCTTGATAGTGTCAGAGTGAAATTTTTTGGTTTTGTTTTGAGGGTTGGTGTCTACTTACTAAATGCCCTGGTGTTGGAGAGCGGGAGTCTTTTAGCCCTGCAGACCCAGGAACATCCAAAAGAGGCCATTTCATCTGAAGGTACTGTGGGTGAGAGAAAAGGAGCAGAATTAAGCAACAAATCCAGACAAGCTGCAGGAAAAACATGCATTCAAATGAAAACGGGGGGGGGTGAATACAAAAAAAGGAAGTATATTGGCACCAAATGGCAAGAGTCTAATGTGAAAAAATTGCTCCCTAATGTTTACAATTACTCAACAAGAGCAATGCAAAAGTATGAATGGTGTCAAACCCACAGAGATCTCCAGCAGACACCTGTACAAGACCCACACTACTGCTGGAGTCAAACAGTGATTTCTGGCACAGGGGAGAGCAGGGAGAGCGATGTGAACACAACGGACTGGTGGAGGACTGTGAAATTGCTGTTTGTCAGGGAAAAACAAGAGGCCAGCTGTGGGTGCCCATCGCTGACCGGGTGGGAAGAGACAGCTGGAAGGAAGCCCCAAAATACTGAACAGCGAAACGTTCAGCTGCGGACCCCAAGGTAACTCTTGCATGTCTGTTTCAATTGGTCTTGGCTTTTGAGTCGGGCACAGACCCTTGTCCTTTCAGTATCACTGTTTTTCACACACGTATCAAAGTTATCATGTAAAGGGTTGTGTAAGTATTTGCTGTCCCTCTTTCTTTCTCACTGTTCACAAAGATTTCTACCGGTTTGTCTTATTATTACTGCCCCATGTCCTTTCACTGCCGTGCCATGGTGTAAGAGCTATGTACACGAGGTGAGGTTTTTTTTTTTCTTTGTGATTTACTGCTCCATACAACAAGTTGAGCTTTTTTTTGGCCCCCACCAATGAAGATAGCATGAGGCCAGAGCTCTAAAAGCACAGCTCAGCCATCTGGTTTATGAATCAGTTTAAATACCGTATACAGAAACTCGACATGGGTGTGGATTTTCTCCCTGGTACAATTTCAAATTAATTAAAAGGGTTTCATATTATAAGTTATATACTAACTTCTATCATTCTGCAACAGACATTATTGTTGTCATCCACATAACATTTCACTTGTGAATTCCTATGCACAGTCTGAACGCCACCCATGGAGTTCAAACATCTGATGAATGGAAAAGACAAGACATAATCTCACAAAATTTAAAAAAATGACCTGTTCAAAAGCCTGTTCAAGAATATACACAAAGCTTTGTCTACTTTTCAAAAGTTGGTGCAGGATAAATGATGACAAACAAGTAAACTGGAGGGGTCGTGCATTTGGGTTTTGATTTTTAAAACCTCATTCATCACTCAGGGATTGTAAGGAGGAAGGAAGCTTGGATGGCTATGGGTTAAAAATGGAAAAGTCATTATAACAGGAGGGAGAAAAGGGAGAGGAGGGAAAAAAAGATTTTCAGGAATGAGTTTGTCGGAGCAGGCAGAGGGTATTGTTTCCTGACAGCTGGGGTCCAACAGGCAGGGGGAAGGGGACCCTTTTTCCCTTCAAAAAGGGGGGAAATTCTTGGAGTTGACATCAGCCCTCTTCGTTTTCACTATACTGCTAAAGGCTGAATCGTAGGTTCCAGCTAATGGGCCCAAGTCCATACAACTGTCAGGAGGCAGTTACTTTTAGAGGCTGCTAGCTCCCTATTGAAACTTTACTCCGCTGTGTGCATGGTGCCTAATGAATGCTACTCTCAAGAGGGAAAATCCAAAACAATGCAGTTTTCTCTGTCTAATCTATGTCAATCATGAGCCCTTCCACAAATGAAACAAGCACTATTGTGAGCGTTTGGTCTAACCCAGCCGTGCCCACTCCGGCTCTCCCACCCAATCCGTCCCTTTTTTGACAGCTTCTGCCAGGACTGAGGAGCATGCCCCCAGGCCCTTTTTTGTGAGTGCCTACTTTTCTTTTAATTGCCAGTGTGCCCTATGGAGAAACTGTTCACACACTCCATGAAACATCCACCCAGGTAACGCCAGCCGCACACTGTCACATTAGCTGCAGTCCAGAATAGAGCAGCACACCGCTCACCGTCACGAGAGAGAGAGAAAGGGAGAGAGAGGGTGTCTATGAGTTGCTTCAGGACACAAAAGGCGAGGAATTGCGAGCTGTGCTGCTCAGCAAAAAGTTTCTCGGAGTGACCTTGAAAAAAAATAAATAAATACATTTTAAAGAAACACACAAGGGAAATGTAAGAGTAAAGTTAGGGCCGAGCCAGAATTTAAAATGGAAGATTCAAATAGTTATGACATGGCTTAAGTGATGTTAAATGTTTGTCAAAGATTGAAACAGAAGATTAACTCATATCCATTTAACTGCAAGACATTTAGTAATGCTTTACACATGCCCTTATTTTATCAGAAACAAATACAGACATATGGTTGGGGCCCATAGCAAAGTCTGTTTCAGCATGGGACCTAGAAGCTCTGGTAATTAGACTCGGACAGAGTACTGAAAGAAATGTGTATCTAAGTGAAGTTTAGCTGATCCATTTTTGTAGCTCTCTAATTGTCTTCCAGCCTTCCCTGCTGCCTCCAACACTCAGAATAGACATCAGTAGAATGTGCTACTTTTACAGGACCAGATGCGACAAAGGTGGCAGTGATGCCACTGAAATTTTCCAAGAAGCTGCACTGGAGCCCTTTGGTTTTTTGAACAGAGAGAATACAACATATGCTCTGGGGCATGTGGCCTGCCAGAGCTGGGTTCTAATTGTTACATCGCTCTCACAGAGCGGAGGAAAACACAGCCAAGAGTCTTTGTCATCTCTGAAGTGTGTGGTGGCATACTGTGGGCCAACATCAGAGCACGGAAAAGGGACAGATGTCTGGGCATTTGCTGTCAAACTAAGTCAGACACTCTGCCAAAAGGACAGAATAAAAATTCCCAAACTTTGCTAGCAACTATCTGACGACTTCAGAGCTGCAATCGTGTTCAAAATAACATGAATACAGAATTATATTCATAGTTCTGCAAAATGTGTAACAATAACATACTACAATAACCGTACATAATACATAGTTTGACTCTGGGGAAAAAAGCAAATATACCTAAAAACTACAACTCCCTGAAAAATGTGTGTCGGGAAATTTGTGCTGAATTGGATTAAATTAGTCACTCAAGTAAAACAATCCGACAAACAACAAATAAAGAGCGAATATGAATAAAGTGGCAGCTCAGACTGGGCCTGTTGCTTATGAAATGGCTTCACCCAACTTGTGTTGAATAGTGGAGCAGCAGGAATGCCTCCATGGATCGCTCCAGCAGATAATGTCAATCACCTACTGTGTGGAGAACCCCTCCCCATTGTTTTCTTTTACCCCCCAACAGAAAACAAATGGGCCACACAGCTTGCTGTTTGGCTGAGGTGTTAATTACCGTCCCCTGCCCATATGAAGAGCAGCTTCTTACAATAGCCCTGTCAGGGCCTCGACACAACAGTCCCTCCCTGGTTTTCTCTTCTGATATGGCCTGCTCATGTGGGGCCATTGACACCTCAACCTGATCTATGCATGAAACACAATTAAAAGCTTTCGGGGATGAAGACAATGTGATAAGTAGCCCCCGCCTAGAGTTTGCATGAAGGCTCATTGTTTGCCGACATTAGAGGCAATTACATTGACAATTCTTAAGCAAACCTCGGCAGTCATTGTGCTAATTAGTGTGTAATTGATGGGGAAACGACAAGCAGCTCTGCTGGTCAGACCCGTAGATGCACTACAGGGCAACTGCAAATTTCCCTGAATGGGGACCGTGTCCTATTATTCAGTCCACTATGAAGTAAGCAGATTAGTCAGGGAGGAAGTTATTAATCACAGCTATCTTAAAGGACAGTAGAGAGCGAAAGAAACAACAAAGATATTCTGGTTATAATAGAACTGTTAGAAAAAAATTGTCTTTTTTGTCCAAACTGACTGCAATGATTTCTGACCCTGGATCATTTTTGGCTTTTGGTTCTTATTAGTGGAAATATGTTACATCGAGCTTCATTTAGATGTGGAATACAAATCCGTCCCATCAGGCATCTGAGGAAAGAGAACGACAGTGATCCTTTTTTCAACTCATCACCTTGTCTCTTGGTTTCCATCATATTAACCCTGACAAGCCTGTGGTGCTACAGTGGAGATAGCATGCTGCTAATGGCTACCACATTTGAAGTGTCCATTAGCCCATAGAGGAATGAAGTTAAGTGACTATGACAGGGTGACAGGGGTACTCCCTCAGTTTGCTAGGCCTCTATTGTGACCTGCCTGCACTTTATTCACAGCCAGTAGAAAAAAAAAAAAAAAAAAACTGGGTCAAAGGTCAGACATCCAGAGTGCGGTGGTTTCTATGGTAACATGGCCTATTAAGGCCAGGCTCATTGGCCTCTTAACATGCTCTTGTATACAAAAGAACTATTAGTGCAAAGAGGGATAGAGGAGAGTGAAGAGGGGAGGCAGTGCGAGGGAGGTCCTAGCGACACAGCGTCAAGGTTTTTCCAAGATTTCCAAGACAGTCCCAAACTCTGCCTACGTCTATATGTAGTAGAGGATGCTGAATTTCAATAGTCCCTTCAAGGGGTTTAGAGGAAACAGAGTAGAATCTAGAATATATGCCTGGCATCTTATTATTCTAATATCGGTAAAAAACACATTTGTATTTGGTGCGTATAAAATGTGCAAGTCCATATTTCGAACAAAAGATTTCAACTTGGAAAAACTCAATGTGCGATTGAGTGTCATATGACTGCCTCGTGCATATTCTGTACAAGGCTTAACTGGTCGACAAACTTAGTTTATTTGAAAAGTCCTGGGAGCGAATTTATTGCTGTTTCAGTAATAAAATAGCACTAACAGAAAACAAGGCCAAGATAAACCCCACCCCGCCCCCTAAAAGCTTCTTTAACATTCTATCCCAGTGAGTGAGCTCTGACTTCAGCAGGAGTTTGCATTTTTTTGCAACTCAAGCAATTATTTGTTTCAGGGTTTATTTTTTTTTTCTTCCTTTTGCATGACAAGATCCTGAGTTACTGCTTCCTGCATCTAGAGTGTTATCGTTGAGCTCATATGAGCGTTTGAATGAAACTGCCATTGTTCTTATTCTGTGTCGATGACTTTTAGGGACTTTTAATCAGATACAGTTATAAGAAGTTCTTTAACTGAAGTTAAAGTTAGGAATAACTGAGTAACTCTGTTACACAGCACAACAGCAGGTCATATAAAACTCAGTGTATAATTGGACACACAAGAAAATAATTATGCCTCTGGTAAGAGCAAGGCCATCTCATAAAGTCAGAGAGGAGGGTGCAAAGCTATTCAAGTCAATTATGTGCAGTCAGTTATGTGGTTTCCGTACCTGGGAGATATGTTTGCAGTGGTCGCAGACTGCTGCGCTTAATGTCAGCCTGATCTGATGTCAAGACAGGCTACACCTCAAATAGCACGATGTCATCCTTTTCCATGTCCTGTGACATTGTTTGTGCAGTTGCACAGGAACAAAACTTTTTTTATTGTTCTGGGAGTAGCCCCGTTTCATTGAAATTCATAGCCGTAAACATCTGTATAATTAACTCCAGAGTACATGGTGGTTACCAGCAGCTGGCTGGATGCTTACATTAAAGTGCAACTTAGGGATCAGATGTGTGCTAATATGTAGGTGTGTGTGTGTGAGTGTTACGCCCAAGTCTACACCAATGACACACAAGTGAGACCTCAATTTTTTATTTATGACCAAATACAAATTGACTGGAGACAACACGGGTTACCAATATAATACAGTTTCCTGCCAAGGCATTTAGGAGGCAATAATAAGTCTAGCATGCACCTCTCACACTGAACAGGCCAAACTCTCAGTGAAGACATAAATATAATCTTTATTTCTCCTTTTTCCAGAAATGCAGATAAATATTTACCCAAACTCTTCTAGAGTAAATTTGTGTATGTCTGCTAAATGTGTGTCTTTTTTTCTGACAGCGCACAGTAGGTGATTGTTTCCCATTTTTTTTAGCTTTTCTTGGCTCTATTTTTACAACTTCCTAAGAGCAGCGGACAGAAGTAGAAGAGGCAACAAAGCATCTTGAATGGAAAAAGTCAGTTTTGAGAAACTGAGGTGGGCATAAGTGGGTGTAGTGGAGAAGGCAAGAGAGAGAAAAAAAGGGCCTAAATTAAACACATTTGTTTCTGCTCTCACATACCACAAGTCTTATGAAAACAGAGGGCTGATTGTGTTCACTCTGCAAGTCCACCCCCCTTCCCTCCACTCGCTCTCTTTACCACCACCCAACGCCACCACCCAGCTCCACACCCCCACCCCCCTGTTCTGAGCAGCAGCAGCCCCTCCCCCCTAGAACACACACATACACACACACACTCACACATTCATACACGCAGCTGCCTGCAGATGCCTCCTGTGTTTGCTCTCTGAGTGCAGGCGCAAATCTCTAGGCCCCGTAGACTTCTGGGCCCTGCCTCATCTCAGCTTTTACTACCTGACATCCCTATCACCCCACTGCTAACCCCACTCGCTTCACTCTCTGTCTAATCTCCGCCCTCTCTGGTCCTCCCACTGCCAACTGCCCCCTCCAGCTCTGCCCTCTCCAGCCCTACTCAAACACACAGACACATTCACATGCCACAGGTATGCTCGGCCCTGTTGCACAGGGACACAGAGACTGTCTGTTAGAAACTAAACCCACAACATTTATGAGCACTTTTAGAAACATTTAAGGAGAGATTTAAAAAAAAAAACACATAATGAAATATGTAAATGTTCTAATTTTGGCTAGAAGCAAAATAATTCTCCCATCTGCCATTATTCCAAGTCAAGCGGCTAAATCAGGAAAACAAGAGCAAAACATAATAATTTGGGGCTGAAAATATCTCAGTTGTCATAAAATACTTGACATGGATCTAATTTAATAAGAAAATGTTTTCAAGAAAAGTTTCAAACTTCTTCAATGTGCAGCACAGTGCCCAACTTACTACCATGACATTCCCCAGGATTAGTTATGCGTATTGTCAGCAGACTGCAGGGAGGTCTGGAATGTGGCCAAAACGTTCATTGTTATACCTGAAACATTAGTAAAAGTCATTCCCTTGCGACCTAGAGGCTTCACTTTCATTATTTTGCCTGCAGTGATATTGAGTGATAAATGCTGATATAGTGATAGGTTTGGCTATAAACTCAGTTCACACTCACATGCATCAGCTCGTCTTACAGGTCTGAAACACTGCAAAGAAAACATTTTCCAGTAAGAATGTGTAGGTTTTTAAGGGTATGGAGGCAAAGCCTTTGCAGGATGAAGTTGGGTCATGGGGTCCCCTGCCTCTTCAAGGTTCATCAGGTTTCTTGAAAGCAGTGCGATGGAGTAGAAACATAAGCAGGGGACCGTCAGTCACTTGAGAATGTCAGGTTTTTTCATCTGTCAATACTTAATGAATTACTTTTTACCCATTTTGAGGGACTAAAATTGATTAATATGGACTGTTCCTATTCTCAAGAGCCAAAAATGTCTTCACAAAATTAACCAGGCCACTCAGAACTCAAGGCTGGACATGCAGTTTAAAACAATATATACAGCTGCTGCTATCTTTTGGTTTCAATACAATCTAAAGAGAATGGCAAGGTGATTACGATCAGGGGCTGCTGTAAATATCAGATTCCCAGGGACAGATTTTAGGAGAGGCCCCATACAATTACACAGTATTCAGGAATGCAGAGCATGAACCACAGAAACATCGAGCTGAAGACAAATGCTCACATCCCTTTCTGAACTGCATAAAAAGAGTAGGAAATTTTTCTTTCAAGAAGAGTTTCTGTGAGCCCCAAATCTGCACCACAATGCAACAAACCTCTACTCAATCCAAACTGCACACTTCTGCAAACAATTAAATGTTAACCCAAGAACTGTAAGCTGCTCAGAGAGAGAGAGAGTGAGAGAAAGACGGAGAGAGAAAGAGAACGAAGGGGGAGTGACTGGAGAAAGAGAGGGGTGCTTGTGCACAATTACAGCAGGGATTTATAGCCTGAGAAACAATTTATAAATCACAGCGCCTGAGCTAATGTGCTCCAGATTGTTCTCCATGCAGCTGCAATTTTGGTCTGCGTGAAACGGCATAATAAACCTGGCTGGAGGACATGTTTGGGTGGTGGGAGGGGGCAGGAGAAAAGTTGAGATTGAGGGTGGGGGCTGATGAGGGTGAGGGTGTGGACTCAAAAAGTTTCTGAGGTGTTTTGAACAAAGAGAATTCTACAGGCTGGTCTGAGACTTTGCTGAGGTGCAACTCTTGATTGAGATAGGAGGGGCAGTTAAGAGGCAAATTTAGCAAAATAAATTCTTGAATTAAGGTATATGCTACTTAAAGGATTTTTTCTAAGGTAATAATTACACAAGTTTCCACTAACAAACGATTGCAGTTTTCAAGACCAACATCTAGGACGGTTTTATGAGCTCAGTGTGGATCGTGCACTCTGCCTCTACAATTACATCCTTGAGATAGGTGAAAATTAATTTTAGGTTATAATAAGACAAGAAAAATGTTGTAAACTGATCCCTTCATTGCGACTGCAGTCTGGTGTGGAAGAACAGATCGGATGTGCTGAGGGGAAGCCTGGGCTTTTGTGGCCACTCAGCCAACTGGCCCTGAACCTTGACCTCTAACCCTTCACCCTGGGGGGCAAACAAAGCTCTGAGTGACATCTGAAACTAGACACTCTGTGGGGAGAGAGTGTCTGGACCAGACTCAAATAACCCCATTAACTCTGCAGAAAAGATTTATTACTATTAATTCTGCCCCTGCAAATCTCGAAGCTGAGTTGCACAGATCTGTCAAAGATAATCAAGCAATTAGAGGTGTGCACCAAGTTGCATCTTGTTTACTTGCCAATAATTTCATCTTGCACGAGGATAGGCAAAAATGTTCCATAATAAACGACTTGGAGTAGGGTTGTGATGAGCTGTGAGACACACATATGTCAGCAGTTAGTCTGTAGCTAAATCAGTTCTGCTTAATATGAGCAACATGAAGCTAATCTTCAGGAGATTTTAAGAGAGTAGCTTCTGCATATTCACCAGCGCCACTGAGGGATTCTATACAATGGATTACATAAACAGCCCCAGCATCGTATACTGTAAACACAAACAGAGAGATGGTAAATGTGCCACGGTGAATGCGAGCCTCCGTCGCCAGAATGCTGAAAGCCACTGTAGTATTTAAATCAGGCAAGGAGGGAGGAAGACTGGGCCAAGCATTCTGTAGCTCAGCTGTGAGGCTCTAAGCCGTTGCCCTAGGGTCTTTGTCCTGCCTTTCAGGGCAAGTCTGAGGTAGTCAAAGACCCTATTCATGACCGGCGCTCCCCCTGCCAACACACCCATACAGCCCCAGTCAAGTCAGCCGAGAGCTATAGAGCCTTCCCATTTCACACGAGAATCAGACCTGCCCCTAAAGCCTGCTTCAGGGATTTCCAATAGCCAGCCCCTCTAACCCATGTACAAATCAAACAAAAGGGCTCCTTGGCCTACTCCATGTCATATAGGGTTGATTAGATCTTTTTTTTTCTAATGTAGCTACTCTAAATTTGAAGCAAATAAGTCAGTCACATTTGTAGGGATTTGGTATCTAGCCATGTAAATGGATGAGGGATTACGTCATTGGAGGTGTCGATCTCCCATCCAACCCTGCTCCGTCCATCATTATCATCTGCTTCAAGATTCACCTCAGACCAAAGCATGGGAACCAAAAGACCAACCTGAGTACATCAAATGATAACAATCCCAGAAGAAAGACATCCAATCACGTTGATCATCTGAGACAGGCACATGGGGGAATCCCACTGTGTCTTGTGTCTGAGGAGCACAAGGCCCTCAACCAAAGCCATTACTCATAACTAATCAAGAACATTACCTCATAATTTTAAATTGAGTAGATAAGGTCGGGAAATAGTGATGCATCCTGTGGCCTAGGCCGATGTAAAAATATCAGCCCATTAGAAGTTTTCTGCTGTTTCTGCTGTTTATTCTAACAGGATCCACAAGTCTGGCCTGAGATAAGGAGGCTACACATTTTAGATGACTTGTGCCTCTGCTGGGCTTTAATTGAATTTGATGCACTGCAGAACATTGTGACTTCTTAACAAGTACAATTAGTTTATGAGGGTAACTGGGGGAAGGAAGGGGCAACCAGAGGTTAAGTTATTATCAATATTAGGGCAAGTGGCCTGATCTTGTGGGAAAATTGTTCCTATATGCATATTAAACAAACTATTACACTCAGTTACACACCACAACAATAACACAAAATATTGCTATTTGTATAATTACTGTGAGGATACACTGATGCTTACAAGAGCTGAACTAAGTCAAAACAATGTTGTTACTGTCTTACTTTTCAAAACTACCTTTAAGACTTAACAGTCATATACTTTATATGCACGATATTATCAAAATTCTACTTCAACCCCATTTTTATTTAAAGTAACCACATAGTTACACACGTCCTGCTTATATGAATGTTATCGACATGGAAAATTCACCAGTGCTCTCTTTGAGATTTATGTAGCCCAAAAAAAAAAAAATCCATTACAAACACTACTTTTGTCTTCAGAGCCAGAGCTAAATTCATATTACAGATAACATGTCAGTCTCATGTGCTACACCATCAGGTACGGCTTTAAGTTTAATATTTGTATATATATATATATATATATATATATATCACAGAGTCAGAGACAGATCCCTGCTGCAACTTGAAATTTATAAAAGAACATAATCACCTGCACAAATTAAAGCTAAACTAGTCGACCAGGAAACTGGTTAAGATCTGTCTGCAGTTGCTTGCACGTGTGTCCAAGTGCAATGTGTTGACATGACATGTGTCCGTCAGGGGACACAAGCCGCAGCAGCAGTCCAAACCTGGTCCGCCATTACTGGGAAAAACTCATAGGGAAGCAGCCAAACTGATTTATAACTTCAATAAGAAGAGCAGCTGCTCTGCCCGACGTTAACTAAATGCATTCTGGATACATCCATTCCTTAATTTAGTATGACCACGACAACCTCACTGATACGACACACGAGCTGTATGACATGGCCTTTGACAGACCCTGTGCAGGGACAGGGCATAAAAATGCCCTGAGCATGAAGTGAAGCGAAGCCTGATACAAATCTCAGTAGCGCTGATGCTACGTGCATGATCTGGTAACCTCCTGCTGTTTGCTGATTGGACTGTGACTGCAAGGGAATGGCGAGGCATTGTGGTCTATGGCGGAGGGGCTATGCTCTGTGGGAGACAGAATCCCTAAGATAAGTGAGTGCCTCAAGGTCTGGAAACCGGCCCACCTCAGGATAACAGGCAAAGGAATAGCAGGACCCGTATCTGACTCAGTTTATGCTCCCACCACCACATCTCATCAACAATCTCTCCTCCTGCCTGCTCTCCCTCTCCTGCTTGTCTGCAGTGCTTAAACTGAAAACAGCTGCTTGGAATACCAGACTGATGAAACCCTGTTTAGAGCTTTTCCTCTTTATTCCTGCTGTACAATCACGTTTTATTAGCATGGAGGGAAACATTTAAGGTACAATTATGGAGGAAAAACATTTCTTTATGTGAGCTAAATGGTAGTGGTTATGGCTATGAAAGGGCCACATACACTTATATTGAAGAGTCCAACAGCACCGCTTACTGTCACCCTCCTCCCTGAAGTCGTATCAATGGGATTAAAGTTTGGCTGCAGGTAGGAATTATTTTCATTATCAGTTAATCTTGTGGGTGGAAGTTATATCTCCTAGACCTAAAATGAATACTAGTTTAACTGATAAGTTGATCAAAAGAAAATCAATCTGTCCCACTGTTGGACAATTAGTTAAATTTTTGTTCGTCATTTTTCAATCTCAAGATCTTCCAGCTTCTCAGCTGTGGGAATTTGTTGTCTTTTCTTTGTAATATTTGACAGGAAACTGAGAATCTTTGGATTCTGGGCTGTTGGTCAGGCAAAACAATCAATGTGAATATCACATTGGATTCTGGGAAATTATTATAGACATTTTTCACTATTTTCTGGAATAATCAAAAATATTTTTACTGTCATAATATTACGACTTACAATAATTTAGCCTGACTAACAGGGCATAAATCAAAATATATTCTATTCACGACATAATCAAGCTAGAAAAAGCCCCTGTTATGTGTTTTACGAGACTTTTTGTGGATAAATTAGTTGCACAATTAATCCATGATCAAGTATATTTTCAGGACTTTAGTCACCTGGGGCGGAGAGACTAAACAGACCTCCTGATAAATCCAGGGACCCACCCCTCCCCCTCTTGCACCAAGACTCAATGTTAACTCCACAGAACAGACATGACTAAGCTGGTATTCACATGACACATGATATGTGCCTCCACCTCCCACACCACCATCACTGTCTTCATGGCAAAAACTTTTCTCTTACTTTTTTGATAATTAGCAGCTGTGTGGAGACGGCAGGCTTTGGACTCCCGTTGCGTCAACCTCAACTCCTCTGCCTTTGACTCTAATACTAGCTCAAGCCTGCAGTGACCATTCACTACACAAGGTTTTGCAATTGCTGGAAAGTAGAGACAAAACGTGTGTAGACATGACCTGCAGTTTCCTCTGCAAACAGCTTGAGATTTTTTGTTAACTGACACGCTTTAGTATTTAACTCTGCAACAGGACTTCTTTTTTCTTTTGGTAGGCTTCCGATAAGATACAGTCAACGGCACAACTTTTAACAGACAAACGGAGATTTTAGAGTGAACTCAGGTTTGTCAGAAATGTTCACCTTTGGCCAATGTCTCTCAACTCGAACACAAGTTCACCCAAATGTTCACAGGGAAAAGCAGTGTACCAAAATATTCGACAGCTCTGACCAAACATAGCAAACGAGAAAAACACATAAATTGATAAAAACACATTTGCACACATATTCATCTTGGCACATCAAACGGATTCATTGATGTCACTGAACATGGGGAGTCTGCGGCTGGAGAGGGGAGATGTTGGTTATCCATTCCTCAAAGGGTGCTGAGATGCTCCTGATGGGCCCTGCGCTCGAGAGCCAGAGAGCGCTATAAACAGAATTTCTAATGGCAGGCGGAAGGGTGGGCGGGTGGGTTTAGGTAGTGAAGTAGCAGGCTATGGGGTAGCGGGAGGAATTGACGCCAGCTCATGCTTCCACAGAGACCAAAGAGGGAAGGATACAGACCAGGACTGACACAATTTCACACAGTTCTACACAAGTGATGCTATAAAGTGAACACAAGCACAAAATAAAAAACTGTATGTTCCTGTGAAACTCTGTTAGAAAGGTTCTGTGAGGTGCTTCTAAAGCTACAGATATTGACAAATGATTTGTTGGTCACATAGTGAGTGATGTATACATGTAAAGGCATGTAAAGTGGAACATTAGAAACACCATCTGGAAAAAATATTTATCACTACAAACTGCTTTGGGTTGGAAGGCACTAAGCAGATCTGACCTTGATAACCCCTATGTAATACAAAGGTAACTGCTGAAACATACAGCTTCTGAAATGCATAACAATTTAAGGGTAAATTGTTTAAAAATGCCTCTATCTTATATTGTAAAATTATATCAAAACATCTTCCCCTCCTTCTCAAACCAAATGAGGATTAATTCAATATTTCAAAACAACATTTTTGCCAGATTTAATTTAATTTCCTCAAACCCGAGCAAAGAGTTCATTATCAAAATGAATCACTCCGGGCAAGAGCTCTTAGCCCGCGATGGCATTTCTGCGGTTGCTGGCGATCTGTTTCTAATTGAACAGTGCCACTAAATTGATGTCAATGTGTTTGCCTTTGAAGAAAAAATCTTTTAAAAACTATAAACCTAGTCAAAAATGCAAGCTCTGTTGACACAGCGCTTGGTTGAAAAAATATTTGTGCGCTTACATTCAGGAATACAACACTGAGGGCTGTCAGAATGTGAGCCCCGTACACTGTTCCCTCTGTTGCAAAAGTATCCACATAGCTTCACCTGAGCACCCAACCCCCGCCCCAGACACTCGCAAGACTTTAACCACACAAACGTGCAACACGCATGGAAGCATGTGCGCATTCACACACACACACACACACACACACATGCATGCGCAGGAAGGTGAAGGACATCCCGAGTGAGCCACCTGATGAAAAGACACTTCAACACAAAGACACTTTGCTTATGCAGGGAGGGGCCCTTTTATTCAGTGGGACAATGTCTATGTTGACTTTTCTTTGTCTGCACATTTTTAAGCAGCAAAAGCAGCAGAAGAAACAGGAAAAAAAAAAGAAGTCGGAGAGGCATGCAATCGTAACCACCGACATGTTCAGACCTATACAAGCTCTCCATTGATATCTCAATCTCCAACTATTTTCTATTCAACAATCATGCTCCGGAGTTTGAGCGTCCCACTTCATATTTGATGAAGATACATTTGAGCGCACTAACCTCACTGTCGCTGACTCGCCACCTCTCACACACAAGTGGCATTTCACTCTTTAGTGATGATGATGATGACGTACTAGCAGAGTTATCTCAAAGTGCTGATGAAGCTGACAAGAGACTGTATCAAGCGGAGTCTGTGTTCGCCAATTAAATCTTGCACTGGCCTTTCACTACTGAGACAATGTGGTGATATGCACATCAATGAATCGACAAACAACAAGCCGGATTTGTCAGGCGGACTCTGTAGGAAAAAAAAAAAAAAACTCTTTTGACTCCGCACACCCACAGCAGACTGAAGTCTGGTGGAACATCTCTGCAAACATAAAACCTCCTCCTCAGCTCTCGGTGGATTACAGCGGAATGTCAGCTCCGAGCAGGCTTTAAATCAGTTATGCTTGGCCCTCAGGGGAACTCTGTGCTGATCCCATGTAGGCCTGTCTCTCATTGCTCATGATAGGGTTGCCACATCCAAATTTAAAATTTCAGGCCTCAAATCCTTCATCATGTAACACACTGCGAAGTAAAGTCACTGCACAACAACTTGTGCAACTCCTATCTACTATTTAGCACTATTGTTTTTTTTAACTCTTGGTGTATATATATATATATATATATATATATATATATATATATATATATATATATATATATATATATATATATATATATATATATATATATATATATATATATATATATATTTTATACTACCTCACATAGCTTTATTGTTACACAAAAGTACAAAGATGTCAGACGGGGGGGGCGGGGGGGGTGATCGATAAATACATGAAATGTAAAAAATATAAACAAGCACACTCTGTTCTATCTGTAATTATAAAAATATTTACATTGTGCTCACAGCTACAGTATGAAACTGCAGCGCTCCACCTGGAAATAAAAGTCATGGACTGTTGCCTGGTATTAATCACATGATCTGTTTGAGAAATGACTTCGACGTGCCTAATGTAGCACAAGTACAACCACATACCACGCCACACTTATAAAACAAATCTGTCAGTCCCAGCAGGGTTTTCCAGGACACACAATATAATAAAATTGTTTGCAGGCACCAAGACCGTTCGTATCTCAAGACCAAAGAGGTGACAACACAAATTAGGTTACCCTGCAGGCAAATTTTTATCTCACAAGCCAATCAGCCTATTCCACAGAAAGATGCTGCATAATAAATGTTACTCTAGAGCTCATTAGTTAAACCCTGTTGTTGGCCAGACACGGGCACAAGCTACTGGTAAATATCATCTAGAAAACCTGACTGTATTCGACTTTATCCACAGGTGTAAACAAACCAACCACAAGAGTTTGAGCCTAAATAGGTACTAAGTTGAAGCTCTCATCAATCAAATTCACTGCACTCACGCTAAGCCATGGGCACAGAGCAGTATAGAGACCTTCAGACGTCTGCTAAGTATGCCAGCCATTGTCTGCCTGCTTGTTTTCTACCATCATGATGACTGACACATCAGCTCACTCTGTCCCATTGACCTCATTCTTTTTTCTTTCCTTTTCTGCTAATATAGAGGATTATACCTCTGAATTCTAAATCCTCTTCGATTATTTGGTACTTTGCCTCAAGGAATGAAAAAAGCTATTTCAATTTTCAACTTTGTTTGAGTGGCCAAAAACAAACACAAGAAAGACATGAGTCAAAACACAGCAGAGACCACATATTAGACCGCTAAAATTTCAGACAATTAAGGAACAAACCCTATGGTCTAAACATAGGGTTTGTTCCTAAATTGTACAAAAATCGAATACCAAGCTTCCCTGTAAAAAAAACCCTCAGAAAAAAAACACCATATATAATGATGACATTATTCGTACGAAACTCAGGTGGCCAAAGGCAAAGAGGTAGAGAATCTACACGGTGGTATGTATCACCTAGTGTGAGCAGAGTAGCCATTTAGTTAATGAGCCCCAATGGAGACCTCCAATGAAGCCATCAAGACTGCTCAGAATAACAATGGTCAACTAACGCCTTTCTAATTGAATGGAAGATACAGGGAGGTGAGGGGAGTGGGCCTGAAACAGTGAAAAGGAGACAGAAAAGGGGGGTGAGTGGGGGAGGAGGGTCTTTTCAGTCAAATGCCTGCCAGGCTTTAACGAAAGTACTTGTTTTCTGAGGATGGGGGGTGTGACATGCATGGGGGGATGGACAAGCTCGGAGGAACACAGCTCTCCAGCAGGGATTATTTTAAGGAAGTTTATACAGTCCCATTTAAATCGTACTTAATGAGCTACCATTAAATCTCACGTTTGTTTGGAATCAGCATCCGTCATCGCATCGCACACCATGTTCCTCAACCTTAGTTTGGGAATTTTTGCTCGTGAACTTTGTTATGTGACTCCATTAGTCATGTTTGGCATCATTGCTAACTGGTGTGAAATTAGTGTAAGGTCTCAACACCTCACTAACCTGCTGTTAGCCATGTTAAAATGTGGTATTTATAGCCAGATAACACTTACGCTGGAAAAAGGTTAGTACGCAGCTCCAGTGGCAGCTCCAGCAAACAAACCAATGCAACAGTTGATATCAAGTATTATAAGCCTTTTACAACATAGTAAGCAGCTGGTTTAATGCAACCACGCAACAAGTAAATGAATCATAACAAACATTGCATCAACAACACTAACTTAAGACTGTCAGACTTATCTAGACTTTAAGTCTATGGACAACAGCTGTCATAGACACTGCAGTGAAATGCCTCCCATGTGTGTCAAAGGGAGGTATTACATTGTTGTTACTGTAGGATATGACTTAGGGTTACAGCTTCTTCCTCTCAATTTTCTGCAGAGAATGCGTGCACAAAGCCTGTGGGATCTTAAATACACTAAGACGATAGCCCACAAACTAAAGAGACACCTCCCTTAAATCATCCGAAGTACAAATGGGAAAGCAATTAAGTGTGAGCAGGCCAATCTTAAAAAAATCCTTTAAATCTAATAGAAAATTCAGAAGCACACTGGCATCGACGCTGCTAAATATAAAGTCCATATAGGAGACAAACGGTGACAGCACATAAGCTAAAATCAGCTTCTGTAAGGCAAGGTCACAGTAAAGTATATAATCAAGATCCAGTATGAGCACGGCACTGTGTGTTTTTCGGCGAGGAATCGCCATAAATCACCCGAAATTAAAAAAAAGAAGAATGATTAATATGTCTGAACTTTGAGCCCAACGAGAGGCTGTCAAATGCGAGCCTTGTCGAGGCCGGTGGGTGGCAGGGAGAAATTTATATCCCCAAAAAGAACAAAGAAGTAGTTAGTACTCCTTGAGAGGCCACTCGGAGGGAATATGGCGGTCTGGCGACGCACAAGGAACTTTTACGCACGGCCAAAGTTTTTTTTTTTTTTTTTTTTTTCCTCCCCCTTGGCCGAGTGCGATAGAAGAAGGAAAAGAGAGAGAGAGAGAGACATGTCCACAGCGGCACTTACTGTTCTGGCACTGGGAGACAGAGAGCCGTTGGATAGGTAGGGGTTGGTGAGGTCTGGGATCATTAGGAACGGGTAGCCGGGATAGTGAGGACTCTTAAAAAAGCCACCATCTTGCTGCCTCCTCAGTGCTGCAGGGATAAAGAAAGTCAGGCTCAAATAAAGGCACCAAAAAGGCATCGTGAGCAGCTCAGAAATCACAAAAAGCACCGAGGGTGTGTGTGTTTTTCAAAGTTTACCTTCACTGAAGTACTCTCTTGTTTTCTCGTAACTTTCTGAGTCGGGTCTGGTTTGGGGGCGCCTCTCTGCTTGCTGACGACGTGAGAATATACACACACACACACACACGGACACAAACACACACGCACGCACGCAAACACACACACACACACACACACACACACACGGAGGGGAAGAACTATTGAAACTTTCAGCACCTTTAAATCACATCTGTCGTAATGCCGAGCGGCGTGGAGAAGGTGTTACATGTGCACCGCGCTCACCTCGGAGTCTGACGAGCTGCTGTTGTTTTCCGACTCGTTCACCAAGGAGGACTTCACATCATCCAAGTCCCTTTCCGCGGAGACATTCTCCGATATCTTTTCCTCCTGCTCCCCTTCGTCTTTGAAAGATATCATTTCATCGTTGGCCCCCAGATCGTCCCCGCCACCTCCGTTCAGCTGTGGCATTTTGGCGAGAGCAGAGGATGTATCACCGAGGAGGAGGGAAAAACGGGCGCAACAACAATTTACTTCTTTTTTCTTCTTCTTCTTCTTCTACTTCTTCTATTATCAGATCGGTGTAGCCCACGCGAAACGCAGGAATAGTAGAGCGACTACGAGAAACTGTTCATGTTTCCCTTTTCATCCTCTGAACGTGGTCCCGTGGTCCGTGACGGGTCTCGCAACAAACAGTAATCCACAGTAAAAGTTACAACAAAGGCGCAGATAGAAAATACGGACGAATATTCGGCGTCAGCGGCCGGATGCGCAGCAACTTGGCAAAGTTTCCTCTCCTTCGCAGTTCGTGGACAACTTGTGGCCCCTGTGTGCCTCTCCTTGTTGTGCTGCAGAGGAATGGGACTCTCTCCTCCTCTCTCTCGGATCCCGGGGACCACATAAACTGAAAAAATAAAAAAATAAAATAAAATAGAAGTCCAAGCGACGGACGGGTTACTCGAGAAAAATAAACGCGTCCGGTTTCATCTCCTTAATATCCATGAGTAGGAAAACAATGGCTCGGGTAAAAAAAAAGAAAAAAGAAAAAAAGAAAAAGACAGAAAGAAAGAAGGAAAAACACGAGACCGTCGGGCTGCAGTTTTCTTCGCTCCCGACTCGCCTGCTTCCCTCCACCTCAGAAGTTGTCTCGTTGTCTTTGTTTCTCCGAAGCTCACAAACTGGAAAAGAGAAGGAATCAAGCAAGACCTGTTGCGAAGTATGAGATTTTCAGCTGGACGTGGTCGCTCTTTCCCTCCACATTGTTGCCGGGGAATGCGCCCTGTAAAACTACTTGGTTGTTGAAGTGGAAGAAAAGAGCAGCCCGTCCGAAGAGGAGGAGTTTGCGCTGAAAACCGACACTTCATTCAGCACCATGTAGATCAGCTATTCTTAACCCTCAAGCCACCAACGCACAGCCAACGCAGCACACAATGACATGGTCCAGGGTATTTGAGCGAAACAGAAGAGCTCTGTGTGCAAAGAAGAGTAATTATTATTATTATTATCATTATTTTTATTATTATTATTATAATTATTATTACAACATACTCAAAGCAGAAGCACTCCCCCTGCGCAGGTCTGTTGAAATTAACACATGAGAATATGCAGGAATGATGTATTACCCTGATGATGTTTAATTGGTCTAAGTGAACTTGAGCAACAGTCCATCATGTGGTGAGACCAGCCAGCATCCCCACTGTTGTGAAGGCAAGCACTGGAGACCACACCGCCTCCATCTGTGTGAAAATGACAGGCCAAGACTCTTGAAGAGAAAGTCATAATTACACACTGCCATGTAAATTACACGTCTACCAGTCCTGGAACAATAAGCCGGGAGAGACAAAGCTCAATAACACCTGGGATAAGCATGGCCTATTATGGCACAACTATAGGCTAGGCATGACAGAGTGAGGCAACAAGCCTCTGAACCTCCTGGAGGAGCCAGACTCACTTCTCTCTCTCTCCCCCTCTCTCTCTCTTTCTCTCTCTCTCTATATATATGTGTGTGTTTCTGTGTGTGTGTGTGTGTGTGAGCTTGTGTGTGTGTCTGGCCCCATTGTTGATTTGAGGAACAGGATTGGAGGCCCGGTTTTGCAAGCAGTCATGGAAGAACAAGGGAAGTGGTTTCAACTTTTTTT
The DNA here is from genome assembly GCA_016859345.1 of Istiophorus platypterus. Classification (NCBI taxonomy): domain Eukaryota; kingdom Metazoa; phylum Chordata; class Actinopteri; order Istiophoriformes; family Istiophoridae; genus Istiophorus; species Istiophorus platypterus. The sequence continues at coordinate 9,712,874 of CM029115.1, forward strand.
TTTTTTTTTGTTCCTGTGGAGTAACCTGCACATAAATCTGAATCATGCTGTGTTTTTAAATGCATTAAAAAGAAATCTAGTGCTTGCCCACAGTGGATTTAGACTTGCAAAGTTTTCCAGAGTCTAACACTCATAAGTTGGCCACTAAGTTATATTCTTTTAGAACATTTCCTTACCCCATTCTACCTTCACCTTTCTCAGTCCAAATCAACTGGACCTCAGGCCTTTCTTTAAGCAGCTTCTGATGCATTTTGACAGGCTTGCCCTGTTTGAGAAAAGAAGTCACTGATGTTGTCGACTGTGTGTCAGCAAGCTGAGGGCTGACTGACAATTCGGCAGTGTCTCCACGGGCCTCATTAGATCCCCGCTCCTCCTGGGTGTTTGTGTGTGCGTGTGCGTCAGCGTGTGTAATGTATTCAGTTAAAAGCAACATATAGTGTAGTTGCATACTGCATCCTCTATGAACTGCATGCACCATGGTTATACATGCATAGAAATACACGTTTGCACTTGCATGCACACACACAGGTGGATATTTGCCCTCAGGGCTACACATCATTGTTTTTCTGGGATATAGTATGCAGAGAATGTAACAGGGTGCATTTTCCAAATAATGCTCAGACTAGTTGTTCATTTTTTTCATCCAAATTTAAGATGCGACCCTTTAGTTTGAAATGGAACTCCAATTGATATATTCTGATACCCTAAAATACACAAAACTTAGAAAATACAGCCCCGCCCTATGTATCACATGTCAGAAATGTAATGGTCTCTGCCTGTCCCAGCAGGTGCAATTACAATTATTCAGTACTCATGCACCATATCCTTATAAATGATTAATCAAGAAATAAAATATTAAAACAAGTCAACACAGAAAAATAATAATGACATGCAAAAGCAGTTGCTGTACAGGAATATCTCTTATATATTGACATTTCCCAGTCATGCATAAGTTTCAGCAGTGTGCTATTCAGCACCATTGGCATACGGTAAGGAGACTGTTGTTTTCAGAAAGCTGTAACAGCAGGGCAAGATATAACACTTCTGTGATAAATAAAATGTATATATTTTTAATAACAGTATATCAAAGGGAATCATATATATAAATATATATATAAATATATATACTGACTGATAGATTTCAGGTATCTTTGATGCATTGTGTGAATACAAAGCCCCTCACACTGATTTATTCATCGAGCTAGTTGTACATTGGCTTTTTGTAAAATCTGACAATCAAATATTTGTTGAAAATTAATGTCTCTATACCTGCAACATGTGCAGAGAGGATTTTATCTCTTTTTTGTATTTTTACCTTTTTATCCCTCCCTACTCCCTACAACTGCCTTGTTGGACTAGGATTGGTTTTAACTGGGAGTTGATGAGGGGTCAGGAGAGATGTGAACAGCCACAATCTTAGCCTGGGGGCAGATCGACTGGTGGCCAGAAAATTTATTCAGAGGGTGCTGTCCCTGCATCTGCCTTACTTTGAAGTTGCTCCCTCAACTCTGGCTTGTCGTACGTGACTGTGTGTTCATTTTTCTCCCCTCGCTAAAGAGAGAAAAAAAAGCAGAGATGGAGCACTCGAGCGTGTTGATATACATGTGTGTATGGCTTGCCATGTGATGTGTGCTTCTGTCAGAGTGCGCTTGGGTATGTGTGTTTGTTTGGTGCTATGTGTGTGCATGTCTGAGAGGCAGTGAGAGTGGAAGAGAGAAAGAAAGAGAGGGAGGATGGAGAGAGGGAGCCTGTGTGCCAATCCATACTCGCTTTGGAGAATTCAAGGTCATCCTTTCATGTTTTGCCAACCATCGGTCAATCAGTTTCCAATCAAAGTGGTGCTTAATTCAGCAGTAATTCCCATCTCCTCATCACGTTCCTGTCTGCACTGTTTCAGGGGTGTTAAAGCAGTTCCCTTGTCTTCTCTCTGATCTGCTGCAGTGTGTCCAACATGTCTTGCCAGGCCAAACCCACCCTGTCAAGCTCTCTAATAATACTAGTTAAAGTGTGTGGAGGACATGTCAGATCACACAATGAGCCACTGCTGCTTCCATCTATCTCACTTCAGGAGATTTAGGTATCACTTGATTGTCTTTGAAGCGTTCCGGAGTCATGTTCCTTCATTAATCCTACAAGCCCTCAGGAATGTCTCCATTTGGTTTCCTGCATCTTAAATTTTGGGAGATGAATCAAAAAATGGAATTCACATAAAATGCCTACTATACATATGTAAAAGACATTCACACTAATTTCCTCATGTTTTTTTAATAAAACAAAAGACCGATCCTGTCACTGATTCGATTTATCCATGATATCTGTATTTTGCTTAAACATCCGAAAATGCATTTCCATAATCTGACCCTATCATATAAAAATCATGTGATTATCAACTTTCCGACATGACAGAAGGATCAACAGATGTAAAAGATCAACGACAAACATTTGTCTCTTCAACCAAAGGGCTAAATCCTGTTCAGATGAACTCACACGACTGTTTTGCATCACCACTCTCTGGTATTACCTCTCCTCCTCAGTCATTACAGTAGGTATGGATGGGAGTGCCTTGTGCAATCATGGATCTCACAAAAATAACCTCATATCCGTTTTAATCCGTAGAAAGGTCCCCTTTCCAGGCTGGTATGGGCGTATATGGCATTTAAGACCGTGTGAGGATATGATTAGATGACAGTTTTTACTGCCTGAAGGGTGTAACTGAAACACTAAACTGTGCAGAGAGGGGAAAATAAAAGATTATGTTGCAAAGTTTTATTCCTGCCTTTCTCCTTCTTTCTGGCGTCCTGTTGCATTTGTTGTATCATTTTTCCAGAGGAGACATGGTTTCAAGACAAGACGGTGTTCAACTGCAGAAAAAAAAAAACATACATCTTTATGAAATGAGTGTTTGCTCTGCTTATTCTTATATGATCAAATCAGAATTGTGATGACGGTTAATTCAGTGAGAAATAGATTGACTTAACACATATCTGACCAGCACTTCAACTGTTTAGAAAGACCCCAGTTAAGATAATGAATGACTGAATATTACCTCAAGGCTACAATAAATGCTGCTTGTGCAAAGGGTGTAGTATTAAAAGACTTAAAAGACATAAAAAATGTCGAAGTGTTCCGGCGCAGACTTATATGCTTGTTAAGAAGTGCTTGCTAACCCCTCTCGTCTGAAATACCCGTTCATGTTTTTCTGTAGCCTTTTGCAGAGGATGCTTTTAAGGAGCATTATTTCTGAGAACTTCAAAGCCTGCCAAAAGCACTCTCTTTTTGGAGTGTGCAGCAGCTTGAAAATGTACTTATATTTTCCAAATGGACAGGAAGAGGCCCTCACTGGTATTGAGATGATGCTAATGCAATGTGGCGCTAGTTTTCAGTTTACAGCACAAAAATACAGCCTGTATTAAATACTAGTAATCTTTTATTGGCTTGATTTTATATCAACTTTATTTCCCATTATTATAATTACAAGAAGACAAATATAACCTTATTTTGCTGTCAATATAGAAATCTGTCTTTTATAGTTTAAGGGAAAAAACAAGACCTGCCAACAATACCAACAGGTCCTCATGGACACTGTTTACTACATAAAGCTCAGTAACTATCATAATTGTCCCCAAAGCCTCGGCCAGACTCTTTCCAGATGCTGCATCCAGGCATTCTGCTATCGCCTGGTTTTATTGATCCAGTTAACATTAACGCTCACAAGGTCACAGTCTTCAACTGTCTGTGTTTTCTCAGCTGAGAACTCGTTGCACCGCTCCACAGAGGATTGAAGATTCTTTCCTGTGATGTAAACCCTGCCCAAGTGAGAGGCTGTTGACTTTATTTAATATGTCCGCCAGATTTTTTATGAGCATTACGCATATGAAATGGTTTGCATTATGCGTGAACTGTGCGTTCTGCGAAGGCATGCACGGCTGCAGACAGCTGGAAGTAACTTGAACCCCTCAGTCACTTATCAGCCCTGGCATCCCTGCCATTTCCCATAGCCATCTTCAAGCCAGAAGAATCCAGCCATTGTTTTCATCTCTGTGGGCCCTGTGTTAACTCAGCAGTGCCTCACTGATTGTTGCAGAGATATTAAAGAAAATGGTAGATTTGTCTTTGTCCATATAACCCTGTCTTGTGACATCCAAGCTCTTACTCTGTTTGTGTGTGTTTGTGCGTGTGTGTGTGTGTGTGTTTCTGTGTTTCTGTGTTTCTGTGTGTGTGTGGTTCTGTGTTACTGTGTTGGGATGTGTGTGTGTGTGTTTCTGTGTTGGGGTGTTTGTGTGTGTGTGTGTGTGTGTGTGTGTGTGTGTGGTTCTGTGTTTCTGTGTTTCTGTGTTGGGGTGTTTCTGTGCTTGTGTCGAGGGGGTTCTACTTGATGCAGTTGTAGAGAGCAGCTGCACCTGCCCTGTATGTCAACAACAGGGTCTGGAGCAGACACTCAAGAAGCGAGGTGGCTTTCACGCCACTAGCCTCACTGAAGCTGCTTACTTTCCAAAGACAACAATGACCATGCTGCTCGGCTGCGCCACAGAGCTTTTAGGCTCTATAGGCTTGGCGCCTGGTTTGTGTGGCCTTGAGATTATCTCCCAACTGAGCCCTCTACATACAAGCTTATTGGACTTCCTCACGTCCTCTTGTTTTTGTGGCTCTAAAGTTTCCAGGATGCTTTCTGACTGTCTGTTTTACACATAGAGACAGGATCCCCCGTGGGGGTTGTTAGGAGGTTACAGGGGGGTAGTAAAGGGGTCAGGGAGAAACTGTCAGTCTATTTCCTTTCTCTGGCCTTGGGAAACTGCACCACAAGTCTTTTGCATATTTTTAGCGTCCTTGCTGTTTTTTATCTGCATGTATCCACAGGAGAAGTTAAAGTTATTCCCAATTCCATGAGGACTTTTGTTTTTCACATGGATCATTTATTATTAGTGTTGTCTTTTTAGTACTTTCTCTAGCTATACAATGACCGCATCCAGCACACAATCTGTCAGAATCGTGCACAGGGTCTGGAAACCATCATCTTTATATGCTGGTCTGTAAATCTTTCTTCCATAGAATTACTGCACAACCCTCTGCTGGTGATTTCACTTGAATGTCTGCAGCTGGTACTGTGTTCGCACAGTCACAGGAGGCGAGGGTTGCTGTGGAGAAAGAAATATATTTGTATGTCTATTTGTATGAATGGTATTTCATTGGTATATTTTTACAGTAGTATTGCTCTTTGGAGTGTATACCAAACTCTATACACTTTTACTTGAATTTTTTGACAATGGTGATGAGGAGACTGTGAGCTGTCATGTCCAACAAAACAGCTGTTGTCATCTGAGTCATTTTGAGTTCAAATTCTGTGATAAATATCAGGTGGATAAGATAAACTGTAAGAGCTGTGCAAATTCGGGATAAAGCGTGTTCTTGTTTCTAAGCTGTGGGAGAGTAAATACTATCTGTGGAAAGTACATATGTATTTCCCTGCTAATTTGAATGTTATTAGTGCAGAGGGTAAAACAGTTGCCATGTTTTGCTGTTCGTGAATTGACGTGCTGGCAGTTCACTCTTTGAGAGGTACAGAGTCATGCTCATCAGACATATCAGGACTCTAAGAACTGAAAATTGACGGGATTGTGGAGGACTATCTGTGAAAAGAGAGAGAGCGCAAGAGAGAGAGAGAGAGAGAGAGAGAGAGAGAAGAAAAGCATTTGAACAGAAATGGCATTGGATAAGAGGGAGAAAAAAAAACAACTCCCTCACTTCTTTGGCAAACTTTGGTCCAAGGTCAGGGCATATACTGAGTGGCTGCATTCAGACCAGAGAGCGGGCTTTCATAAACCTGCTGGGTAGTCATGCCCATTTACATTCAGAGAGCATTTAGAGAGAATTACCTGAACAGTGCCAAAGCCCAGATGATATTGCTCACAGACATGTCTTACCTGCTGCACCACATTTCATCCTGTGGTTATCTCTAGGTGCATTGAAACCTCTCTGTCTCTCTGCAACTCATTCCTTCCCATGTGAATATCCAATCATCTGTGGTTGTTTGAATAGTTGCTATATGCCTGTTAGATAATTGCAGCATAACTAAACCACTATTTATTTTTCTCTGCAGAATTTACATCCCTTTTCCACCATCTACGTTACAGTGTTATCATTCTCTGTATTCTGGCAACATTCAGTATTTGTGTTGTCACTCATGAACTTCAGTATCATGCAGTAAGTGCTGCTAGTACAGCATGGCTCCGGAAAGTGTCTGCAGTGAGAGAAGAGAGTTTAGTTGTGAGGAGAAGAGGAGCTACTGTAAAAAAAATAAATAAATACAAGTGAATGAAAACAACCACCTTGAACATATTACATGTAGACAGAAAGCATATTGAACCACATTAACATTATCTTAACCAGACTGTTGTTCTTGCTTTCTGATTCCACAATACAATTATCACTTGGTGAATGGGGAGGTACATGCCAATAAAAATAAGTCATTTCTGTTTTTTGCTTTGGCCCACCTCTCTATAATGCTCTTCTCTGCAGCTGCACTGCGCTGTGGAAAACAAACAGTGCAGTGCAGCTGGACTCCTCAAGACAGCAAAAGGGGAATTTTAATCCCATTTTTTTTTCACTTGGCACCGGTCAGATTTATTTGGTCATAAAGAAAGGAAAAGCACCCCACCATCTGAGAGGGATTTGGAAGTGAGAACGCAAATTATGCCAGTACCCCAATTGCAGACTTTAGAAACACAACAGGCCAGGAAATGAATCCCCAACAGGTCAAAGTGCTCAAAACACAGAGGAGTCTAATTAACTCAGATAGTGACACATTTCTGGGATACCTGGACAGCTCAGAGCAGCCTCTCATACTTACAGAGAACACCAAGAGCCAGCTAAATATGCAGCAGTGCAGATTTTTACAGTGATATCATTCACAGTAACAGTTTTATCACCATGACGCACATAAGTACAACAACCAAAGGCTAACCTACACGTGTCTCTCATCCATTCCCTACAGCGTGGTCTGAAAACAAACCATCCAGAGAGCCTCAAACCATTTCCAGCTGTCACGTCCCTGCTCCAGTATGCTCCTAACCCGATATGACGGGGCAAGATGAGGTGAGGGTCAGGCCTCGAGGAACATTCATAACATGTAACTCAAACTATGAGCATTATATTCATAATTGCCTGTGGTTGAAAAATGAGGATGGCCATGTGCAGCACCTATTGTCTCTCATGTTACCTTTACTAACTTCTCATTTTACATCAGATACCACAAGTCTTCACACATACAATAACAAGGCTAAGAATAATGAAAACCTGCAATTATGCGGTGGTGGAATAAGTACATTTGCTCAGGTATTTTAATTGAGTGCTTCCATGTTCTGTTGCATTATACTCTACCTCTACTCCATAACTTTGTGGCAGTAAATATTGTACTTTTTTACTTTGCTTCAATCATTTTATAGTTATTTTGTTAAATAACATTTTACATTAAAACAAAATGTATATGCAATTTATAAAATATGATGCATTGCTATAGACTAAACTACCCCACAGCGTATAACATTATCAAATTAGTTCAGTCTTGATAAACAATATTAAAATAATAAATGTAATCCAATGGTCACAATAATTAAATAATATAATACTTTAAAATATACCTGTCACAGTTGCTGTTTGTCCACATAAAATAAGTTTACTTATGATCCTTAATTTACATTTCGTTGATAATGCTTTTGTACTTTTCGTTATGACAAAATTATGTTGGAAATAAAGTTTCATTTTCACCTATGAATGTGAGATACAGTAGATATATTAAACTATTTGGTAATCGTTTTAACTAAAAATCAGTTATGACAAACGCATGCATGACAATAAAGAAATCAGTCTAGGGGCAAATACAAATATGAAGGCTCACAGCTTTTTTGTTGCCGGCAAGGTACTGTGAATAGCAAGCTATCAGTGGAAAGATGATAAAATGCAGTGCAACACGTATCTGTAATATTGCTAGTAGCTGCAGCTAGGTTAGCTCTATCAAAAAGATAAATGAGTATCCCTGTGACTGTCCTTAGAATAGCATGTCTACTCATCCCATTCTTCTAGTATGTCCGAAGAACATGGACATGCTGCAGGCCCTGAAGTTCTTCGGTTCAAGCCCCCCCGCCCACAAGAACCATTCCTCAAAAAACTTAAAAATAAACTTGACAGGAAATACTGCATGTGTGCTGTTTCTCACAGACACAAGAAGTTAAAATGATATATAGTACACCTCAGGCGCTCCTGTCAGTATGTATGTCACCTCAAGAGAAATGCAACAAGTTTCCACTATGGTAGCATGGTGTCTCTTTTTAACTATCATAAACGTCCACTATACTGAGGCGACATTTTTAATTGCGCTGCAAAAACAGCATTTATATGGTTGTTTATGTGCTATCCTTTTCCAAAAAGGTCACTGCAGCCAGAAGCATGTATCTGCTCCATAGTCTCAGTCAGTGTTTAAGCTTTGTCTGGGGTTAAAGCATAACATTTATGTGGTGAAAATGGTACAATACAACCACTCCTTTCTTGGCTGTTTTTTTTTTCTTTAATGATATGTCTTACCCTCTGTTAGCTGCTAAGATTGAATTTCCTGTTATTGTATGGAAAGGCTTGTGGACCACAGCTTTCATTAAAGATATGCAAAGAACGCACTCAAGGAATAGAGCTCTACACATGTACTGAAGGCAATTAGGATGCTCAATATGAAATAGTCTGTTCATTGTCCTGATTTCATTTCCTAAAACTCTTAATAATGTCTGGGATTTTGAATGAAAGACAGTTTGAAAAGAGAGGGAGAAAAAAAAAGCAATTTTAATGTTTTGTTTTTTGAGAGGTGCGTGTGTTGAAGAAGGAGGGGGCTAGCTCTTTATCATGCCTCACTATCCAGCCTCTTAACTCCCCTTTTGGGCCTTTAGGAGCATCCTGTGACCCCCGACCTCCTGGACAATAGAGGCCAGGACGTTTCCCAGTGCGCAGCGGTGGAACCAACAACAGGAACATGAGGGGTGCTCCTGGGAAACAAACTGTTTATTGTGCAGCAGGATGGACAGCCCCCCATGTCCCAGTCACTTACTTTCACGTACAATCACAGACACTAACTACACACCTCTGCAGAGTAAAATCCTGTCAAACAACAGGTGGCTGCTTTAATACCTCTGAACCCTGTGGAAACTGTTATACTCCATCTTCAGGAGAGTGCATGTGTCTTTGGTGGTGACAATAAAGATACCAAGGATATTTCCCTTTCACTTTAGTCGTAAACTATGACTATAGGCTGCAACTAAAAAGACACCCTTCACTAGTTTTATTATTTTTTGTTATATGAGTCTACTCTCTTTGCACATGTCCCTGGACACAGCCCGTAGAAAACATTGTTTCAGCTGTCGCATTCTCCTTCATTTCGCCTCTGGCTCAGGCCGAAGATGATAAGTTTATATTTAGTCAGACTCTCTATTTGATAACAGTACCAAGCCATTTGTTGGTACTGCCACTGCCTGTCTGTTTCAGAGGAAATCCCTCCTTTGTCTCTCAAGGAAGCTCAGCAAACTGGGAAAACCTGAATTTGTCATCAGAACTCAAACAGCTGGAACACATTTGATTACTGAGAGTCACAACTAAATGTATTAGTCAACACTCCAGACTAGTTATTACTTAGGCTCTGGAGGCTGCTCATTGCAAGAGCAGCACAGTAAAACCGTTTCCAGAGCTGTCAATCACCGTGCCAGAACTATGGTGCAACACAGTGACACAGAGGGCTCTGGGGATTTCTCTTTAAGCACTTAACCCCAAAGGCTTACTGTTTCTTTATGACTATGTGTGTGATTTGTGTCTGTGCTCCACATGATGCACATTTGATAAGGGTGGATCAGAGGTGATGGACAAAGGGGACTGGATCTGATCTCATTCCTTCTACTCCCCATGGAGAGACATTAAATCCTGATAATAAGAGAAAAAAAATTTAAATAACCCATTAATCATTTTGGAGATGATGAATCCATTATCCATTTTTTTCTGTTGTAATAACAATAGCGTTTAGTGATATTGTTTTAATCTGAATGGGGAAAGTAAAGTATGTTTGGACAAGAACTTAATAACACACTACATAAGTGCCGTTTGAGGTACTGGTTTTATCTTTGGTGATACTTCATTTTTTTTTATTTAGGTACATTTCAGAAAAAATTCCCCCACATTTAATTCTCCACATTTCTACGATGGCTCGGCCTCTGCAAACACTAAAATGAAGTATTATTTCTGTGCTAGCACCCCCGCTTGTAAATGAGACATCCTGTAACAAGCTATGCAATTAGGCCAATAAAAGCTGGAGAGTTCTTGATGGCTACGGTTATACCATATAATGTCATTTAATAAGCCCATCCTTGAAGCTATAAATCTTTATATGATTTCATGATGCATGCCAAAAAACAAAAATGCAGTCATGCACCAGCTTGTTTTAATGTCCAATTCACGAAAAGAAATCAAGGGTAAGGAACAAATAAGCTCTTATAATATAACTTTGGTTATTGATCCAAGTTTTAAAACTCAGCGATACTGATACCCACAAAAGCAAAGGGGAGATTTAAAGAATAATTCAGAGATTTTCTAGGTCAAAGGCCACCTTAACACTGACAAGCAAAATCAAATCACAGCTAAGGAAATGAGCCATGAAACACTGATTGCTGCGTACATAATGACCCTTTTTCCAGTTGCTTAGCTCAAGAATTATTTGATTGTGCAGAGTGCTGACTTCACTGCAAACATGAGCACTGCTTGCACATATTGCCTGAGTGCATAATCAAATCAAGACCATTGATACAAGGGGTGAACAAATATCTCTTAGTATGTGGGAACAATGGATCTTTGTTCCACAAGACAGCCCTCAGAAAGCTAATACACTAACCGAAGGTAGAACACCTCTGGGGACTGGGAGCCCAGCTTGTGCTCAGCATTAATTGGTTGTTCTTTTATTGGATAATTCAGACATCAGCAAGACCCATTTAAGTTAATTTTGAAAATTACAGTGAGCATATGTGCTTTGTCACGGCGACCATGGGAAAAGTGCCATCCAGAGGAATATACTTTAGCTCAGACACAACTCTAGCATAATTGCCACAATAAGTTGCACGCTTTCTGGCATACAATGGGACTCCTACTGATGATAATTCATGTGACCAAAAAGACAGATCACTGGAAGCTGCTGAGTCCATGGTTTCACATAACAGCACCATGGGCTATTATCCTCATGAGACAGGTCAACTGAGCTCCTGCCCCCACCCATATCACCCTAGTTCTGACACATTCACACCTTAGCTCATACATCAGTTTGGAACTTGGACCAGTCCTGTAACTAAAAACTCAACTTCTGGCTATAGGTGGGAAATCCCCCATACAGGTTAGTGATATATTTCCTTATAGAAAGAAAGATATTCCGTGCTTATTGCATTTAATGTTTACAAGATAGCATGCAAACCGTAGGTGAATGGCTTTCTAGTGTCTCTGTCAGTCACAAACACTATAGGTTTACAGTACATAGTGGAGAGCAAACCAATGTGATTTGAGATTTCAGAGGAAACTACAGTAGGGTGACTATGGGAGGCTTTGCAAACTGAAGCTTCAAGTCAACAAAGCGTGGGCTTGACTGTGTCTTAAAACCTCATGCTGATAAATGGCCTCTCCAAGCAGACAAACTCAGAACACAAGGCCCCTGCTGCACAAGACCCAAACTGCTACCTCTGCTGCCGGCTGAATCTGATTACAGGCAGGCCCTGAGGACAGGCAGGTCATTGAGAGCGCAGAGATGAGCAAACAATAAGATATTATCTGAAGGAATCTTCAGCTTTCCAAAGGAAAATGGTCCCTCTCAGTGTCACATTGAGGATAGGATCCTCAACCTGACACTGAATCAGCCATTTAAGAAGAATGAACACTGCGACCCATTCATATATACTCACTAAAATAATGAGAGCTCTTTTTTCACCCTTGTTTAAGATATATAAAGGGGAGCTCATGAGGCTTTGCGAGACAAGGCTGTGCAGAAACCGGAGCATGCAGCTGACTCAGATGAATATGCCTTTACAATGACTGGGTATTGAATGAACAATTCTATAGTTTTTCTTTATTCCTGTGTACGTGTAAATAATATACATGTTTGGCTTCATTGTACTTTGCTGATCCATTATTATGCACTTTTGCACTTGAAAAAAAATTAAAACAGTGGTTTGGATTAATTAACTGAGTATGAGCATGGATCATACATTGATAAATGACACTGTGAATGTTACCGAAAAAAGACGTTTACTTGTCAAAGCTGTACCTCACCTATTTTGGCCTTTTTGGTCTTTCCTGTTGTTTTTGTTCTTTTCAAACAGTGACATCTTGTGGACAAACGGCCTCAGTTATTGTGTTGAAGTCATGGGCTGTAGGTGTATGCGTTTTCACATTGTATGTCGTTTGAACATTGCCTTACTGTCTCTGCCCCTTGTGCTGTGAACTTGATGAAAAAGGACGCTCACTGTATTGGACAGTAGGGACCGATTTGATGGTCGCAGCCAAAACATAGGTCCGCAAACTTCTTGGAAGCCTTTTTAGGGAGTTTCAGTTCATAGCAATACATCATGATAAAACTGGATTTACATTACAAAGCACAAAGTCATGGGCAGTTGTTTTGTAAAACAGTTTGTTGGGATTATCTGCCCTTATAGTATAAACTTGTGTGATTTGGATTTTTGTTAAGTGGGTCGTACCAAATCTGTCAACAAAAATTATAAAATAATTTATTCTGGCCCACAACCACGGCACTTGTAGTTCTCGCTCCATGACCTGTAAAGTCTAGTCTCGCGATATTACCCAAGACAGTCTGCCAGGCATCTAGAGGAGCAAGGATGAGAGGAGAGACAGCAAAATACCTCGGTTGTCCTGTGTCGGTCTAAAGACAGATCCGGCTTTAACATACAATTTATTGCATCGATTGTACTTGAAACCAGAAGCCCCAAGCCTTTTAGATGTCAGACGGGATTTCCTGATTTTAAGCAAAGTGAGATTTGGGAGTACGCGGCCACAAAAGCCAAATTGTATGTGTGATCTGCTAACTGTTAGCTGACAGGCTAGCTTGAATAGCCAGTGAAGCAATGGCGTTGAAAAGAATCCAGAAGGTGAGTGTTTATTCCTTTCGTGTGCCAGCAATGCTTTGCAGTAGACGTACTTTATCCTCGGCGTCGGTGACTCCGTGAAGGTAACACCGGCGTGTAACCGGTGGTGTTGCCCGACTTAGCCCTACTTGCTCTTTGTGCTCCTTATTAAAATAATGCACAGACAAAGACGAGCTAACCACCGGCGGCCCCCGTTGGTGCATTGCTACAGCAACGCTGACCACCGATGACCACTGAAACCACCTCGCTGTTTTGACAGCCACGTCCCGTCTCCGTGTAATATTTAATTTTTCTCTCTCGGACGTAAGCTAGCACTTTATGGGTAGTTTGGCGAAGGCTGCTAACGTTAACCAAACAAACCGTTTGGGAGTCTCTGCAGCGCTAGGCTAGCAGCTATCTAGCAGGGGTTAGTGTGTTTTGGTCCCCGGTTTCATTGGGTGACATGCAGGGGGATTGTAATGAAATTCTTCGCTCGTCGGGTCCCTTTTTCCCCGTGGTTGCTCACTTGGACCGTGGCTCCCGGTGTGTTTAGTCACTGAATGACAGCTGCTCGCCGGTTGCCAAAATTGAACCCTGGTGTCAGTGTTGCCATATATGGAATGGCAAATGGGGCACTGGAGCAGGCCACGGTGTATTTATATAACCGAACAGATAGGCTTTCTGTCCAGCGATGTTAAATAACGGGCTTAATGTCTATTTAACCATCGGTCGTTTGCTCACTGTAATTTCATGAATAGTGGGCAACGGGACTTGGTCGTTGCGTTTACATTCCTTTCTTTTACAACGAAGAGAGTGTAACAGGCGAGCTTATTCTATTGACCTGGTTATTTCCATAGAGCGTCTTTATTTTATAACAGGCTCTCTAGCCCATGTAGTCAGTATTCCTAAACTGACGACCAAAAAAGGGGTATGATTGTGACATCCGCTGACCAAAAGGCCACAATTTGCATGCCAAAGTCTTTGGTCCAGGACTGTAAAGCAAACATGACTGCCACTAAAAAAGACTTATTGTAATTACAGCTAGTCTCAAATTTTCGGTTAGACACCCCCCCTCCAAAATAAAAACCCAAACAAAAACAAAAAACAAAACATTAAATTGGCCCACCTTGTCCAAAGTCAGAAACTATATGTATTAAGCTCCAGTCAAATTTCTAAGAGGCTGCTTCTGTTAAAAATCTGTATTACTATTTCAATCCCTCAAGAGTTTATTTCGAAGTAAATATAATTTTTTCCACAATCCATCATTTTAAAATGCAGCGCATTGTTCTAATAATGAGGCTCTAGCATCAGCATGTTTCCCTCAGTACCTTTGTGTACTTAATATTAATGAATGTAGAATAAGCACATATTTTTCAGAACCAATTTAAACTGCATGCTAATTCCTAGCAAAGAGTAAAGGTTTTATACTGCAACTGATGGGTAAAAACAAAGCTGATTCAGTATCTGATTGTCTTACCTTTAGGAACTATCAGACCTGCAGAGGGACCCACCTGCCCAGTGCTCTGCTGGGCCCGTTGGAGATGACTGTAAGTGGTTAGAAAATTGCTGCATCGGTGTATGTCTGCTCAAAATAACATCTTATTGCTATGTATAAATCTATATTTAAGGTTGTAAGTAGGGTATTATGTGTCAAGAGTGTGCATCTCAATGTATATACTAAAAGCCTTATTTATCTTCTTTTTACCCTCAGTGTTTCATTGGCAGGCAACAATAATGGGTCCAGTAAGTAACACCATATCTTAACAAAATGAAAATAGACAAGAAAAACTGTGAAATTGCTGCGGACAAACCCATCTCGTTTCTATTTTTATTTCAATAGAGTGACAGCCCATATCAAAGTGGAGTGTTTTTCCTCACCATTCACTTCCCAACAGATTACCCCTTCAAACCACCCAAAGTGAGTAAGGGTCTGAATGCATGACACGTAGGGTCAAACTATTTTTAATTTTAATTTTCAATTATTTATTTATTTGTTCATTTATTTATGTTTTTGTTTTTTTGTATGTGTGTGGTGGGAGGGGGGTAAACCAAATTGGTATCACTGTAAATTACAACATTCCTTTCCTGTTTGTCACAGGTTGCATTCACAACAAAAATTTACCACCCTAACATAAACAGCAATGGAAGTATTTGTCTGGATATACTGAGATCACAATGGTCACCTGCACTTACAGTATCAAAAGGTAAGAGATTGTACATCTATTAGTTTGTTGAAATTTTCTATGTTTAAATAGATGTGAATTCTGACAAAAGATGCATAGTGCTACAGCCCTTTCTCAGTCACAGGTAAATGTAAGGCAGGCATTCTTAATGTTATTAGCTATACCTGGTAGGGCAAGTCAGAATGTCCACTTTCTGAAAGACCTCTGGTGTTGCTTCATCACTGTTCATAGTAGGTGTAGCGGGTTTGTATCATGTGAAAAAGTGATATTAACACATTCCCTCTATTTCCACAATTTAACTTTTTCCACACCTATGTCAGTCTTAAAGCTTGAGAGTATAGTCTCAAAGTAGGTGCTAAAATTTAATGTGAAATGCCATATTAAGTCAGGTCCATGACATTAAGCTCTTAAATAATTTACAGTTTCATATGATCTTTAATATGATACATAAAAATGACACTGTATATTTAATGATTACAATAATATTCTGAAGGCACAGATATATGATCATCTATATGTTAGGGTATATGGTCATGTATCTATTGATATTTTGTTTTGTTGATATAACCCAGTCCTACTGTCATGATTATCTTAAATGCAAAAAACCCAAACTTGGCTGTGCTAGGATTAGGTCTGTCTTCTAAAAAAAAAGTGGCCTCCACTCCTTAAGGCCATAGCCCTCTCATTGCCCTCTCAATGTAATCTTTCAATTTCTGATTCATTCTTCTACAGTATTATTGTCAATCTGCTCTCTTCTTTGTGATCCGAACCCGGATGACCCACTGGTACCAGAGATTGCCCATACATATAAGGCTGACAGGGAAAAGTGAGTGAAAAACATGAATGTACTGACGCAGTATTTTTGGCGATAAAGTTCCTAGTTTGCAAGTTCCCCTGAAACTTTTTTCCAAACTTTGCATGTGTTTTACAGGTACAACAAATTAGCAAGAGAATGGACACAGAAGTATGCAATGTGAGAATGCCAGGGAGATCAAAGTATAAATGAGAACAAAAGAAACACATTTGATTTGTAACTTGAGGCAAAGGAAAAAAAAAATAGACAATAGCCCATCTTTTGGAGAAGAAAGCGATACAATGAGGTACAGTGCCACCTGGCTTTCCGTGTGCTGAGCTGCTACCATGTGCTGTCCTTCATGACTTGTATGGATCTGCTGAGCAGGACCTGACAGGCTCCTTAAAGCACTCCCATATGGAATACCGGAAACTCTTCACAGTCCCGTACTACAACACTCAGACTTTAAAGGGTTTCTCCTGCTATTGTGATCATCACTATCATTATTGCTATCCATATGCATCATTTTCACTGTTGAAGAGTCATATCATTGTGCTACTCAGAGGCAAAATGTTTTATTGATGTAGGAGAATGGCTCTCCCTTCATTTCAGAGGTACTGTCTGTGTCCCACTGGATGTGTTGTTATTACTGTATTTCTATGTATTTAGTGGCCTTTCTGTGTTATTATTTTCAAATGGTATATGTGCAATTGAGGCAGAATGCTCCCTGTTCAACACAAAATGGTGCAGTGCCATTACCAGCAGTGGATCTGTTGACACATACTGTCTCTACCCCGGATCAATGTGAAAGATGTAAAAAAGGATTGGTCTCTCATCACCGATTGCATTTTAAATTGCAACAATATTTAGTGCTTTTGAAGACATTAGAGCTGCTATTAAGAGCTTAGCTGGCCCTTGCCTCACTGTTGGGGGGCTCCACAGGGCAAATGTCTACATCCATTTTCTCACACATGCTGTCATTGCCCTTATATCCTGTATAAGTAAAGACCCATGGCTGGTGTCCATAGTGCTCAAAATACTTCAGTTGTATGACGTGTTCCATGTTGTGTAGCTATGAACATGGCTACTCTTTGGCATATAGCTAAGCTATGTGCCTCCTCCTCAGTACAGTTACTCAGGTATCTAACCAAATCATCAGCCTTTACAGCATTGACCCATGGTGAGAAAAATTGACCAGGACCTGTATCATCAGTCTTCTCTAAGAAAAAAAAATACTGATCTACCTTCACTGTTTGTTGTTGTTTTTTTCACTTAAGAAAAAAAACCTCATGTTTCCTGAAGAAGCAATGTGATCAAAGTCAGATCAGATCAGCACTCCTGAGGTTTTTTTTATGCATATAGGCCCTGATGGTCTTTGTTGTCACTTTGTCATAGACAGGGTTCTTTTTTCCTCACCCCTCTCCAGGTCTTTTTGTCACCATTTCCATTTATTTTTGAACAACACTTTGGATGTGAACAGCCGCTAAGTGATGCTGTTAAACATGCACATTCTAATGTTTTTCTAAAACAAAATGGCCTTTGGTTACAGCTGGTGTCAGCTGTACTCAAAAGGGGAAGTTTTCAGAACTCGGTAATTTGAAGTAACGTGCATCTAATTACTTGAGGTGAATAAATACAGTAACTTGCCACAACATTTGCACCTGTGATAAACATCGGGTGATTTGAAGTTTGTTAGCTTTTTTTTTTTTATATTCACATTCATGATGGGGCCTGCATATGTTTGTTTTGATTTAGAATTAGTAATTCACACTTACAGTAAAACACTTTGTCTGGGTGATACATTTGTGACCTTTTGTATTGTATCTTTGGAAGCTTTGGTTATAGGCTTTTTTTCATTCATGTCACCAGAATTGAATATGATTGTAATGTGTCATAATGTAATATTTGTTCTGATATAACCCATTGTGACTGCTGGATAAAGTAGTAAGGAAATGTATGATTTAAAAAAAAAAAAAAAAAAAAAAAAATCATGGCTCATAATGTGCTGATGCTGCCAATATAAAGGGAATTAATTGATCTTCTAAAGGGGAAGAAATTTTCATATCGAGGCATTATTGAATGGATTCACCCAGCGAGGTTTATAGTAAAGCATGAAAATTTTAGAAGCTTTGATTGTAGAAATAACACCATGGTTTAGGCACCAAATATAGATTTACAACATTGTTATCTGCTGTAGAAAAAAAAATGTCTAAACAAGTTGTCCTGAAATACAGTATATACCAAAAGGTTTTGAAAATATATCCTGTAAATGCAGCAAAAGTCGTTTTGCTGCCAGACCACATTTGAAAATGACGTGTGTAATAGTACTAGTTCAAACTTTTTGTGCATTGTCGTTTGTTCATCTGGCTATTTATTTATTTGAAAGCCGAGTATCTTCCAATTGTTCGATTGAATGCAGCCTCAATTCATCATGTGAGTGATGGTACATTGACTTCCTTTGTTCCACATGCTCAATAGAGTTTATCTAGGCAGCTTGGCATGCTTTGCACTCTGGAGAACCTTCTCACAGCCATTTGCCAGATATCAGGGATTTCGTTACAATTCATCTGTCTAACACCTCTCACTAAAAGTTAGCCTTAACCCTCATTTTGTGTGTATATATACAGAGAGAACATGTAATAAACTGTAAATTTGCTATCAGGGCTTTACCCCCCTCCCTCCCTCCCTCCCTCCCTCCCAATGGGTGATTCATTTCATCAGTAGACACGGAAACTTGCTTCAACAGTACCAATATTTTTTTGTTAAAACTTTTCAGCCTGGCTTTTTCAGAACGCAGGACCAGCTTTCATGCATCTTGGGATTTTGGCATGTGTGCTTGAACTGCCACCATGAACGTCCACGTGTCCTCACATAGCCTACAAAAAAAAACAACCACTGACCTTGTCATAACATATAAATAAAAGTTAATCTTGGTTTACCGTTGTCTGCGGTCACTTCTCTCTTGTGTCTGCATGATATAATGTAGTAATAACTTACAAAGAATTAAGTTTGAAAAAGATGAGGGGATTTAATGGAAGTATTGTAATTGTACTGTTGCTGTTTTACCCATATTTGGTAAATAAAAGCACTTACAACCCCCTGGTCCTGACATCCTGTGTAGCAGCGCGTACCTGTGCGCGATGCGCTCCAGGGTGCGTTTGACTCAACCACACAAACCTGCTGAGACCAAAGTTTCAATTGTTCTCTCTTTCCTAACGTGAGAACCCGCTGCACTCTTCAGATCGTCCCAAAATAATCGGATCTCGCAGGTTCATAGCGGAGCTCGGAGCAATTAAAAACGAACCAAAGCGGTTCCGCGTCCTCCGGGTCCCCGGGCGAACGCGGCTGAGACGTAGCCGCTAGCTAAACTAGCATTTCACGCACAGCTCGAAGTCCGCATCGTCGCCGCTCCTCCCAGTAGGAAGGGCGCATCCCGGATAGCTAGCTGGCTAGCTGTGCTCTGCACAACGATGGCAGTCAACCTGAGCAAAAATGGACCCGCGCTAACAGCCGCGTACAAAGAAGTGGTAGATGAAAAATCCGACACTAACTGGTAAGGAGCAGCGTTTTAAGAGCGGCGTTGGCTCGGAGGAGGAGGCGTTATACTGGCGGCGGCGTTGGCTAGCGTTGAGCCAGGCGTCAGATAGTTAAGTTAACGTTAACCTAACGTTGGTTTAACTTAGGTTGTGAACTAATGGCACTTTGTTTAGCACGGGCAGACCTTTTTTTTACTCGCCAAACCAGAGATAACGTTGGCCAGAGTCAGCGTCGTTTACACGGGAGTTTAAGTCTGGGGAGCGTTTGTTGCCAGTCAGATGTGCACTAACGTTGAATGTGAGCTAACTGAGGAGCTAGTAACATTGTCGGTTAACGTTAGCTGAGCGCCTAACCTCCGCGCCTTGCCTGGTTTTTCTCAATATTTCCGATAAGCTCGTCCGTCGCGGAATCGAATAAACGAGTCGCTTCTCCACCCGATTTCTGGTAAGAAATGAGAATTTAAATATAGCCACTGTATGAAAGTACAATCCAGGGACTTCCTCTTTGCGTTACCCGGCGTTACAGTGGTACTGTGCCGTAACGTGCTTGACTTGAGGATCCATTTAAACCTACTGATCGCAGCTGCTTTGTTTAATGATGAACTGAATTAATTAATCGGGAGCAGGAAGCACCCGGGGGAGTCCTGTTGGCATCACATCCACCCTGAGAATATCTTCACATTTTTCACTCGTTTTTTGTTTGTTTTTCATTGACAAACAAACAACTACTCATTCCACAAGTTGCTCTTACTGCAGTTACTGAAATGTTTATGATGGGGTTTAAAAAAAAAATAAAGATGTGGATACAGAATGAAGAAGTGATCTTGCAGTGACTAGTTTCAGTGTGAGTCCAGCTCCTTCCTGGGAGAGGATGTTTAATATCCCTTGTATTGAACAGAAGCAAAAGCCTTCGTAAAGCTACTTGATCTGACACAGTGAGCTTGTGCGCCAGTATATTTACTTTTACAATCGAGGATTTCTATACTGGGCTGAAACTGACATCCCAAGTAGAGACGTAATTGTTACTGGAATATGTAGGTGCCTATCTTGTTACTTATAATGTATCACATGTGTAGGTGGCACCTAGATCTTATTTGTTATGTATGTGAATTAGTCAAATGATCTTTCCTCTGTGTACTTAAGGCCCTTCAATTGGACCTTAAGGCCATGCATATTATTTGTAAAGTCTTCTTTTCACAGCATTATATTATAGCTTTATCTCTTGATACTCAGAAATGTCTGTTGAGTTTAGCAGTATATCAGTAAAGCCTACAAAATGGCTGTAATGTGGTTCATAGCCTTACCTAAACAACTTACTGTTCAACTTACCTACACCACCTTGCTAGTGCATCTCAGCATAATCTTTACTGAGAAAAGATACACTTCAACCCATATCTAACTCAAAAAAAGCTTTTTGGGCTGCCCAAACATCAAGTAGAAGCACTCTCTCGCCACTTGAGGAGCACAGAAGGAAAGACTTCTCAGGATCCCTACATTTTAGTGAAAATGATGACAAAAGATAGGAAAAAGGTGCCTTTCCTACAGGAAATGTCCCAGCATTAATTAGGGATTAACTAGGACTGCTGATCCCTAGGTATTTTCATTGGGCATTTAATAGCAACAAAAAATCAGTTTAGTCTTTACTAAAGCAGGAGCACACAACCTGTGCAGATTACTGTAATGGCTTATTTAAGATGGGATTAAAACAACAGCAATGCTTTAGTATATTTACACTACACTAATTTAACTGTAAAGTGTATCCTTTGTGAAAGGGCTTAAAATAGGTTTACAAAACATGTGTTTGGTTTAGTGTGAAGTGATGCGTATCAGTGCTGGAATAAACTCCCTTGTCTGTCTGTGTTGTCTTTTCTAAAATGGTATATTAATATCCTTAATCCGGTGTTTCCTCCAGGGCCTTGTTCACCTATGAGGGAAACAGTAATGATATCCGCCTGGCAGAAAAAGGGGGTGAGTTACTCAGTGAATATAGTTTTAAAAGTTTTTATGATCTCAACACGATATTATCAGACATGTGCAGGAATTTCATTGTCAGCATACAGCTGCAGTACTGGAATATCAGCACAAAAGGATTGCTTGCCTCTGCTGTCTCACCCCATCATTTGTAAGAGGAAAGAAATGTCCACAGTTACACAACCAACCACAGTAACCATCTGACTTTTCCACAATGTTTATGTATCAGATGGAGGACTGGAGGAGTTGGTTGAAGAACTCAACAGTGGAAAAGTGATGTACGCTTTCTGCCGGGTCCAGGATCCAAATTCTGGCCTGCCTAAATATGTCCTCATCAACTGGGTTAGTGCTATACTCCACTATTGTTCTTTTGTTTGGCCACTTTGCAGTGGCCAGCCTTAAAGTTGTAGACTTATTCTTTGTGTTTCAGACTGGGGAAGGAGTGAACGATGCAAGGAAAGGAATATGTGCCAATCATGTCAGCTCCATGGCCAATTTTCTCAAGGTAACCATGCTCTCTGATTTTTGAGAGTAGTTTAAAGATGCATTTAAAGTTTCCGTCTGCTGCAATCTGTTTGTGTTTACAGAGGAGGTTATTTGTGTGCTGAGTTGCATTTTAATAATGACTTTGAGAAGGAATTAAAAAAAAAAAAAAAAAACAGTAAAGAAAATGGCATACGATGTGCTGCAGGCATTGTTGAAATAATGAAGTAGCTTTGTGACTGGTGTCAATGTCATTCAGGTCATACCAGCAGCCAGTGCATGTAAACAAACTACTGGGTGGTGCATTCATGAACCAAGATTACGGCTGTAGATCTTCCCCTTATCCTCTGTGCATTAAAAGGAGTTTTTGTTCCATGCTGTTTTCAGGGGGCCCATGTCACAGTAAACGCCAGAGCAGAGGAGGATGTGGAGCCTGAGGTGATCATGCAAAAAGTTGCTAAAGCCTCAGGAGCCAACTACAGCTTCCACAAAGAAGCTTCCAGTCGTTTTCAGGACAGTGGTCCTCAGGGTCCTGTGGTATGCAAGCCTGTTTGCTTATCTTGAATGGTACAAAGACAAGCATGGAGCTAGATCGTAACTAGATTCCTTAATTTCAAGATGGGGATATATTTGAAATACCAGAGTGTTTGTTCGTTTGTCTGTTTTTTTGGTTGTTTCTTTCACACTTAGCCAGAATTTCTACCATTGAAAAACAATTTTTCAAACACAGCAAAAACTAGAACAAAGCAGAAAGAATTTAAAAATGCTGGACTAGGCTAGGACAACCTAAATACATGGAAGTTTGACTTGTGCCCCCCCCCTTTTTATCATGCTCTCTTTATGGAATGGGAATGTAATCATTGGTCCTTATGCGAACTTAGTTGTGAAAAGATTAAAACAACTCACACTACGAACGATATACTGGTTGGATATCGGTCACAGAAAACCCTACCAATCATTTTTAAATGATAATTAGTCGAGCAGACTTTTGTAAACCATTGTATTTTTGGAATAATGTAAAACTGTGATGTCATGTTTACACCATCAAATTAAATAGTCTTTTCCATCATGCAGGGTTCAGTGTACCAGAAGACCAACGCTATGTCGGAAATCAGAAAGACCAATAAAGACAACTTCTGGGCACAGGCAGAGGTAGGCTCATTGAAATTGCAAGAACTTCAAATTATATTATGAAAGTTTGCAGTTTTGAAATATCTGACACAAAAAAATGACACCATTTACCTATAGTCTGATTGAAAAAAACTAGCCAGGCAGTTTTGATCCATCAACAATGTAACCAAAGTAAGCAAAAGCATGATTGTGTTTTTTCCTCTGCGTGCAGTTTTTGTTCACCAGCACCTTTCACAGTTACACCTAGAGAGTGGTGCTCATTGCCTTGCAATTCCTTTTAGATAAACTAATTGTGAAATTAAGAGTTTTTTTAAATAAAAATAATTTTGCAAAATGGTAAATCAAAGCCAACCTTGCTGACCTGTTTTTGCTTTTAGAAAGAAGAGGAGAAACGTCGACAGGAGGAGCGGCGCAAGGCAGAGGAGGAGCGCCAGCAGTTAGAGAGAGAGAGGAAAGACAGAGAGGCCAAGGAGGCAGCATTGAGGGACAAAAGGGACAAGGAGAGGGCCTCTCAAATCGATCAGCAAAAGTAGGTAGCAACTGAAAAGAAGTGTATGCTGGTCTGAGCTGGTTTTAGTAGCATCTGTTGAAAGTTTCAGATTACATTTCCTCTGACTTCTAAATGGCCTTTTGTTTAATAGGAAGTACCAGCAGCAGCAGGAAGCTGAGAATAGAGAACAGGAGAAACAACGTTGGGTGAGTGATGCACTGTCCTACCATCTGACAAGATCACACTTTGATCTCTGGGACGGTAAATGGGTATCAACTGTGAAGGATCTTGACAGACATTAGGAATTAATGAGAATGAATGTGGAATGTTGTCAAGTTTACTTCCATATTTAGTGTCACCCACTCTTCTATGATTATGTTGATAGTTAAATAAGTTTCAGTAGCACACACATCTTGTAAAACCTTAAGTAAGAAAGGTAGCCAATGTTAGCAGTGATATCACCATCATCAGGAGGAGCAGGAGAACCAGGCAGCCCAGAGGAAAGCGGTCAGGAGAGGGGAATCAGTGGAGAAGGTCAACGTGAGTGTCCCATCTTTAAAGCGATCTCTGCTAGTCTGCTTTCCTTTTTCTTGCCTGTCTCAAGACAAGCAGTTGTCTCTTTCTAATCAAATGTGAACCCTTTGAAGCTCAACATAAAACACCTGTCTTCTTGTCTTGGCCTCTTTCCATAATACACATAATACACTATTGGAAATCTTTTTTTCTCACTACTACTTAGAACCACATTATTAATAAATTGCGGCCATCTAATCCTTGGTGTTCGTATTTTTATTTGTTTTCTTTTTCTTAGGAGGCGGCTTCTCTCATTTCTCAGCGCGCTGTGAATCCCAGAGAGATGTTCAAGCAGAGAGAGAGGGGAATAACTCCCAGTGACTCAGACGTCCCCTCTGCTGCCCCTGCTAGCCCACAGCCAGGTATCACCGAAGCGTAAACAATGACCTTGTCATATAAATCTTATTCCTTTGAATGTCACAGCCTTTCCTACAGGCTCTGTAGGGCTCTCTCTTAGGTAGCGGTAGGTACAAACTGATGATTTCTCTAGAAGAGACCGCTGTCTCCCAGCGCCATCCTTTTTTTTTTTTTTTTTTTTTTTTTTTTTAACTTTAACTTTCCATCAGACTGTCTAGTTGTCTCATAGTCATACTTAACACTATGTCTCCATCATGGTGTCTTCTCTTTTTCTGCTCAACCTGTCTGCTCTTTGTTTTTTCTCTCTCGTCCATATTTTTGCATGTTTTTGGGGGTTCCATGTGTGTTTCTGCTCAGGGCGTCTGCAAAGCCCTTTTCTGTCTAAGCAAGCGTATGAATCTGAGCGAGCCAGCTCACCTCAGCGCCAAGCTTCGCCTGTTCCAGCAAGCTCTGCCTCTCCTGTCCGTGCCACAGGTGTGAGCTTTACACAAACACACACACAAATAAACAAAGAACGCACACACTGGGTGACAGTCTGATATTTAACTAAAAGCGCATTGCTTCATTTTCTCATTGTTGTTCTTGTCAGTCATCATCTTCATATTCCTCACAGTCACTAAATTTTTAGTCCTACTTCCATTCAGTGTACTTTTTTTTTTTTTTTCTTTGTAAGAAACTTAGACATTATTGCTTTATTTCTCCTGAAGTGAGAATTACCAATAAATGGCAAGACATGTCTGAGACTGGTGGTCATTTTCAGCCTGTGTGGTCTTGTGAATGTGTTCCCCTGTGTACATGCATGTCTGTGCTTGTGTTTTGCGTGATAAGAGCCTGATGTGGATGATGGACAGTCCAGGTGTGAGTATGATGAGCAGGAGGCGGCGCCCCAGGAGCAGTGGAAAGGTGGGGGCCATTTCACAAAACACCAGCCTCAGTTTTAACATCAGCTTTCCAACCCTCCCATCTGCTTCATATAAAAATGCTTTTGCAATTTGTTATAAGAACAGATTTTTATTCCCTGCAGCTAAATTGTACTGTCAGGATCAGCTGCTGCCGCCACCTGCTGGTAGATAACATGTTAGCGCAGACTAAGTTGTACTGACATATATTCCTGTCTTCAGAACAGGAACTGGCTGCCAACTCCTATGTCCAGGAGACTGCTCACGAAGAGCCCACCCAGGTGGTTGCTTACTTACGTTTAGCCTGATAGTGTTCCTCCATCATATAAATTAACTCTGAAACACAACTTGACCTCATTTGTCCCTCAGGTGGAGGATAATGACTCATATGAGGGGACTGCTGAGGAGACCTCAGACAGAGGCATCTGCGCAAGGGCCTTATATGACTACCAGGCTGGTAAGTTTATCTTGATTGTGCGTTTGTTTTTTGTCACCATACCATTAAAGCAATTAACTGATATGTAGTCAGAAGAATAACTCATGAGTAAGAAAGGACAACTAAACACCCTCTCATACTATGGACGTGCCCCCTTTACAAATTGAAAAGTGGCTCCCAGGCCTCACACTTTTTTGGTCACAAAAAGAGCCTCAGACTTGTGGAGTCCACTGTACGTGTTTTAGCCATTTCCAGGTAGGTAGGTAGGTAGGTCGGTCGGTCGGTCGGTCGGTCGGTCGGATGCATTGAGGACTGTCAGCAGTAGCTGTAGTAGTCATAGTTATCATTGTAGTAACTGCACTTGGTTTCTTCACAGATTTTATGGAGGTCAAATGGACAAAATAGCTGTTTAGTGTCATTAAGTGGGTGTGCAGATAAGATGTCCATTTCTGTTATGTTGCTCTTTAAGCAGGTTGTTGTTGTTTGTATTGTATTCTGTGTAAGAATTATAGTCTAAAAAACATGCCTAAAAAAGCAATTAGGTGTTGTCTACATTACAAACTGCAATATTTGAAAATGCACATCAGCCTTTAACTTTGTTGATGTTCACAATGTTTACTGCTCTATCTTCCTTCAGCTGATGACACAGAGATCTCATTCGATCCTGACGATATCATCACTGGGATTGAGATGATAGACGAAGGCTGGTGGCGGGGCTATGGCCCAAACGGCCATTTTGGAATGTTCCCAGCCAATTACGTCGAGCTTATCTAGCCCAGCGCATCACCCCCCATCCCAACCCTCTCCCACCTGCACAGATCATCACACTGCCAGCCCCAAAGGACCTTTGCAGTAAAACAACACACAGCAAAGTCAGTCCTCACACTCACGTGACCAGGCTGAAACAGAGAAAATGAGCCTCCACAGCAAGGACCAATGAAAAGATAGTAATCGTGGGCCAGAAGCTTTTGATTTCAAGAAAGTTATTCCATTAAATTATTGATGTTGTAAGCAACTGATGCAATAGTTTAGGGATTTGTGAAGATCCATAATCCGACCAAATCTCCCTCTTACTTCCCCAGAAACTATATCTCTTTACTTATAAGTGTGAAGCAGTACAATATCAGCCTTTGTTAAGTCTTAAATTAAAAAGAGGGCATCAATTTCACTTCTAGTTTACATTCCTTGCAAAATGACTTCAGTTCTATTTCAGGTTTTACTTTGTTGTTACTTGTAGCAAATGCTCCTGTACATTTCAGGAAAAAATATCAAAAACGGTGGTACCAGCTACAGTATAATCTTTTGCCTTGTTTTTGCCTTTCTTTAGTGTCAGACTGAATTTTCCCTTTTTTTTTTTTCCTTTGTGATAGAAGTCGCATCCTGTGTGAAATTCAAACCCTTTTTGAGTACTTCTCTGACTGTGGTTGAAGTGAATATTTAAAAAAAAAAAACATATGTTTGCTGTGCTTCAGGTGGTTAATTTGTAGTGGGGAATGCTTAAATGGTTAAGATCCCTTTAACTGTGGGTGTATAACGGTTTGTTTTCATTTCCAGTCCCTATATGGACCAAATCATTTTAATGTATTTAACTTTTCAGGGACAAACTAAAGGGGGAACACATAAGTGAGCCTTATTTTTCTCAGATTGGATCTCGCTTGGCTAAGTTCAGGTGCATAACAGATTTCCGAGAGTCATATGTGATACTATGGTGCCATAATGAGGGGAAATGAATGCAGTGCTAGCCTCTGAGCACTTGGTGACATTTTAATAGAACATTTGACAGCAAGTTATGCAAGTTCACTATTTTTATTTTCAAAACAAATTCTTGCTCTTTTAAATCTTTGTAGTGTGTCGGCAAAAGGAAAATGAATCGATCATGAATTGAAAAGGGCATAATGTATCCATTGCATTATTCATGTTTGTTTTTCCAGAGTCTATTAAAATGCACATACATTCTTCATGATAGAATATATAAACAAGCTGTGTTTTTCTATCATTTCAAAGAGGTCAAACAGGGCATAGACTGCATACGCTTTAGAAACAAATTACGTTCTTTCAAACGTAGAAAACTTTCAGGGATTTTCAGACATCTAACAGGAACTCAGACGTATACACAGACTCAGTTTGTGCTATGATCAGTTTCCTGGAATGAGGCAACAGCTGGGGAATTCACCTCTAATGCAGAGGTTTCATTTTCACACGAAAAATCCGATTTTACCTCTCCCACATCCTTCAGTTACATCTACGTTCAAGTGAATGAGAAATTCACTATTAGTTCATTACAAAACAATATACATACAACCTGGATTTCCAGTTAACTTGTGTCCACTCCTTCCACTAACATCACCTTTGGCATACTTTTTTTGTCCTTTTCACAGTTTTAACTAGGGTATTGCCTCATTCCCACCCACTCATATACTCATAAGTCAGTCAAATAGGTGACTGAAAATGTTAGAAGTGATTTCTGCTGAGCTTTTAAAAAAAAAAAAAAAAAAAAAAATGTTTTTGCTGGTCAAGTCTCACTTTCCTGCTGAATATTTCTAAAGAAAAAACTTGATTTAAGCTTTGAAATTTACAGCCCTTGGTGTATGTTCACCTAATTTTATCAATTCAAGATAATTTTCATGTACACCTACACATCTATCTAGAAAGTGTGAAGATAAGGCAGGAAGATAAAAATATTACCACCCACTGTTAAAGATTAACACCTCTGCCCTGACTGATACCAATGTATTTATATAAGTCTGTTCATTGAAACAGCAGCACATCTCTAAACATATTTAATTTGGAAAATCTCATTTTGTAACTACTAATGACAGTTTCTCACCATGACTGGAATCTTATGTGCAAGTTGAAACATTTGCAGATTGTTCCCAGGATAGTGACTCACCTCAGACAGGAAATCTTTCCTCCGTTTGGATTCACAATATCTTCTCCACACGTTCTCAATTACATGGCACTGCCCTCACCTCAACCTCGTATGTTTATGTCAGTGAAAGTCTGAAATGAATAGCAGGGGATTTTCTCAAACTTACAACCTATGTTTTTGCTCACCATCCCCACATTTTTTTCGGCTGCAGAAGGTAGAACTGATCATGAGTTCTGCAAAACATTATCACAATTAAATGGAATTGAAATGCATTTCCTATGAAGCCTCATGTATGACAAACTATGAATATGTTATAATTGAAATGCAGTTCCCAAAACATACCTGATCTCTGTAAATTGTTATGTTTTTTTTTTTTTGTTGTTTTTTTTAAATTTCTGCAATTTTTCTCATTCTTGCCTCTGAGTTAGTTCATTCATACAGGAGTCATGTGAATATGAACAGTCTAATAACCTGTTTCTTCCATTTTTGCAGACGGCCCTGTTAATCATCTCAACAATCAGAAAATTACAAAAAAAACCTAAACCAAAACTTGTTTTGTGTCTGTTAAACAAAAGAAGAAAAAAATCCCTCAGAGATTTGGACAGTTTGTAGATATTTGGTTATTTTGACATTTAAATGTTAATCATATTGAAATGTCATACTCTATCCGCAACAGATGGAGAAATAGGGCATCCCCCTTTCAAAAACAGATCAAAAACATGCTGAGGAAATGTGGATAGCGTTGAGTGCAGCTTCATGACTCGTCACTGTTTTTCTCATGAGATGTGTGTAGTTGTACAGTCTGGGACGGCCAGAGGAAAATGGAGGGAAAAGAGTATGTTTTAAATGCGACCTCATGAAAAAAAAAAATCACAAAGTACTTCAAAAACCCTCGAGCTTGATGTACTTTACTCAAATATGAATACAAGTAATTTGACTTTTATACTTTCCAAGGTCACTTATCACAACGCTATCTGACTCATGACTGGTAGCAGGGAAAAGATTACCTTTTTTTTTCATTTTGTCACTTGCCACTCATTCCTAGTGGAAAAAAAAGATGTTTCTGCATTGTCTTGGCATTATTTTTAAACCAATATGTTTCAGACATGACCAGTAGAAACTATTTTATTACAGCAGGGACCCCCCTTGTCTGTGAATATAAGGCCTAACATATCTGAAACAGTCTTAAAACATTCATTTACCTACATGAGGCTGTTACAGAAGGCGTTTACTCATTATCTGTTATGAGTCAAAACTACATGCGTAACTCCTGTCTAGGAAACTTTTACACTAGATATGTTTTTGCATTCCCATGCATGTCAGGGGTGGAGGTTTAAATCCAATTTCAAAAAAAATGATGCAATCAAAAGCAACATTGTTTATATAATTCAAAGAAATGATGTCCTTAAATGTATATATTTATTATTATATTTACATCACCATCACCAACGAAACTGCTCCTCTTACCATGGCTGGTACTGATACTCTTGAAAGATCCTCACTTTGACTGTGTTGTAATTACCATACTGTATAAACTCAAAAATAAATTAGGGGAAGCAAGATGCTTATTCATTGTGGTATTTAATACTTCAAGTTTTTGCTTAATAGAAGATAATTTCTGGCAGGAGGAAATGTCTCATCTTTGTGACACATTAAAACAACACTACTGTACAATATAAATTCCCATGGTACACTAGCAGCACATATTTGTAGGTAAAGCCTTACTGACAAAAAAAGTAAAAAAGAAATTTACCATTTGATGAAAAAGAAACCCATGCCACATCATTTGGTTCTGAATTATCTTATCTGATTTACTGTGAATTAGACAGGTTTTCTGTCACTTAGTAGCAACTCCAAGAAATATTTGAGCCTTGATAAAGCGCTGATATACATCGATGATAAGTCCCTCATATTTTAAAAATAAACTCCTAAAATATATTGATCTAATTACATAGGCATCTGGAAAATGTTATTCCGACATTGAGATGCATTTAACCTTTATCGGGGCATCAGCAGAATGTTTCTTTCACTTCCCCAAATTCACCAGTTTAAGTGAATGTGAATCTTACATAGGCTTTAAACACAAAATAATATATGCATTTTATACTTAAGGCTGAGGCTTTTTTTTTTCTGATTAACAAGTATGATTATTTTTCATATACTTTGATCTTATCCTGTCATCTTAATTTTGATTATCTTCATTTATTTTGTCACTTGGTACTATACACGTAAAACTTTGTTTACGTTAAACACTTTTTTTATATACACAATAATTTGTAATACATTCAAACATAGCGATGACATTCCAGTTCTCTGTGTTGCAGATAACACCATAAACACAAGAAATCAACTTAATGGAAAAATAAACAATATCGTTATCTGTATGGCATCATAATCTGTTGAAACTGAAGACAAAGTATCCAGATCAGGAGTTTGATCCATGCTTATACAAACGCTTTATTATACAAACATTTTAAATACAGCTGTTCCTTTTTGGTTTGAAAGGCAGGAGATGAAACAGAGAGAACAGACATTCTGAGACTTGAGTGAGAAAAAAAAAACTCATCTCCTAGAGTCATTTGCTGTGGTGCTATCTGTCAACCAATGAAACTGCCCTGTGGAGACACCTTCCTATTTCGAGGTATGAAGTTGAAGACGATGCCGCATGAATTACTGTCACAAAACACAGTCAAGCCGGAGACTAGAAGACAACTTCTAGACATGGGTGAGTATTATTTTTATCTTGATTGAAGCCAGATATTTTTCATATTAACTGTTTTCTGTGCTTACTATAACATGTTAAACACCATATAGATTTAGTTATACTGAACCTGATAAATAATTAATAAATAATTCTTTAGATGACCTTGTTTATAAAGTATATGAAAAACCCACCGCTTTTGCAGAAGTAAATTAGCGTACATCTCATTAATGTGTGTAAGAGCAAACCATTTTGATTTAGAAAGCTCAGGAATGTCTCAGGAATGAATTCTTAACCTCAATCTTAAACGAGTGCCGAGAATTACTGATCAAAAAAATTTGACTGACATGAATATCGGACAAAAATACCTTTCTAAAAGCTTTTATACATAAAGTTAAACATCCATATGAAGTAACAGCACATGTTCGAAACAGTCTATCAAAAATATTCGTTCGACACATGAAATGGAGAAGTTAGAGGCTACTGAAAGCAGAATTAAAGGTTCAAGCCACAGCACAGGAAATAAGAGATCTCAAAAGAGAAGCATATTGGTTTTGCACACAAGTAATATCACCGTGGGTGGAGGGATACTAGGTATTGCTCTGACAGTTTTTGAAGAATGACATTTTTATCACTCTCAGAATTACATTTCATTGCCAGGCCTTGGGATTTTGAATGTACATGTTTTATTTTCCTCATAAAATACACTGAAAAACAAAAACACCCAACCATCACCTCCAAAAAAAACAATACAAATAGAAATAGGCTTCAAGAAATGGAAATAAGATGTACAGTATTTCTCAATATATCGTTTTCCACTACCGATGGTAGTATTATGTACTTTTTTCTTCAAACACCGTAGTTTGTGTCCTACAATATCATACAGTACAGCTTACAAGCGGTTATGTTCATGAGCAGGAAGTGGTTTTGCAACCTGTGGTTTTATATCAGGCTCAGTTGACAATATGTTCCACAGATTTCTATTTTTTTGCTGATGGATCACTTGATCATTGAACAAATTCTGAAAACTACAACATAGCCAGCAGTGATGTCAGTTTTACTGCTTTCTTAAAATGAACATATATACATAAATATGTAAATATTTTCAGAATATACATATAATTATTGTGTCTTGAAGTTAAGAACTGTTTGGCTTCTCCATTGTGGTTTCTTGAATCCAAATTCGCACACATTTTTTGGGTGAAGTGGTAAATCTTGTCCCTGTAATGTGTATTTTTGTAGCTCAGGAAGACCAGAGTGAGACATCACAACAAACAGCTGCCAGTGATGAAGAGAAGGAGATGATGAAGCAGGTACTAACTTCAGTCACTGCTGATAAAATGTCAGTTGTCCTTCTGGTAGCAGGCTGGGCAATTTCCATCAGTTACAGTTAATCAGTAACTACAGACATGACTACTCAGAATGAGTTATGTGTTGTGTTTTCATTTCCCTTTTTTAGTGAATCTGAGATGTGGCAAATTTTCTAAGTGTTGATTGTGTGCGTGTACAGTTGTTTTATCTTGATAGCAGATTGTGAAATGAGTAACAAGGAAGAAGTGATTCTTCTTTGTATTATGATGGGACTATGAAACAGACATATATCTCACTTACCGCAATATTTCATTACACACACAAAAAAACTGCAGGAGGCCCTCACAGCCATTATTCTGGTAACTGAAATGAGAGGTACAATATGAGAAACACAAATTAGCTCATCAAATTTCCAAGACTGATGTTAGTTGAAAGACTGGTGGTTTCTGTGGTGACTTCTAGCCTGCCGATAGCATCGATCTTGCACGCCACTGGCAATCATTGCAAGAGTCACATATCAACACATTGACATCAACATCACCCACACGATTTTCCAAAAAAATTTCACCCAACTGAATGTTTCACAATGATATTCGCTCTCTGGTGTAGAGTGAAATCTGCATTTTGCGGCTCAGAGTGCAAAGATTTCCTGTTGGCATCCATTCATGCAAAAAACCTGTGAGGTTTTGTGAAATGGATGAACGTGAATCAGTGGCTGAAAATAAATATGCCCTTTATGAATACCGCCTAATTTTATGCATTATACGCGGGTAAATTTAGCAATTTCACCTGCCATAGCTGCCGCCCTCACATAACTTTGGATGCGAATGCAAATAAAGTCTTGGCACATGTTCAGCATTTATCAACCAATTGCTGCCCTGGTAATACAGGAAATTCAAATGAGGTGTGGGAAGTAAAATTTTCACACATCTCTTCTTACAGACAATACAAAACATCTTCCTCATTGACATGTATCTCCCAAGTGATACAGAATAACAATGGAAAGTCAGTGGGGTCGGCTGTTAGCTGGGAACAGCAGTGTGGAGCTGCTTGCCGGTGACTCAGTTGGGGCCATCTTGGTTAGAGGCCTGCACCTTCACTATTACTCACTCTAGAAGCTTACTTCTCGGAACCAGGAACCGCATAGAGGAACTTGATTCAATATGAAACCACCTTGAGCTGTTTTGTTGTACAATGACTGCCACAGGAATAAAACAGCTTCTGGTGTGTGATGATTCAAAGTAAAATATTGACATTGTCCATTCTAGGTCTCTTTTTACATCCAGTCTATCGAAATTGATAAACTCAGTGGCAAAGTGAGATTTCACATTCAAATATCTGGCATGAAATACCATTACCATTAATTTCACTGCAGTGACACAAGTCACTATATTAGCTTTTGTGCTGTATAAGCCAGTGTTCACAGAACAGGACTAATATTGTTGCTGTGAAAAACTGACTGAAACTGAAATAACTGATGTTTAGTTCTTCAACACGCTGTATATCGTCTACATCACAAAGCTATAAGGTTAAGTTCCCAGCTTGCGCCTGCACCAGATTTTCTTATTCAAGTTTAAAAAGGACTATTACATTATCAAACTCAGAATATTATCATGGTTAAAGTCGAGAAACGGTATCGCTTTCATCAGCAGCTTCCCTTCTTACATTTTGGTTATTTTACACTTCTGCTCCTGTAATCTTTCTAACTGATGGTTTTAATTCTGCATGCCTTCACTGTTTCATTTCTGCTTTCTTTCAAACCACAAATAGTGACATTGTCAATTTCTTACACTGGACTTCTCGGTAGTCTGGTTTGTAACGCTTGAGAATTCCATGGTATCTTAAAATCTTTCTCAATGTTGCTAACACAATTTCTGCAGAAATAAAGCAAAAATGCAGCCACATGTTTAGAGATATTATTGTAATGCAGTTTTTTTTTTTATTTTCCAACACTTGGCTTCTCATCAGTCACCACTGGTTTATATTGTTTGAAACATTTTATCTATAAATTCCTTCTCTTGGCTTATGTTTGTTTTTCAAAGTGACATTTATGATACCAGAGACTGACAACTCTAGACCAAAAACCCCACAAGTCTGCTGCTATCTCTGCAGACAGGATGTATAGCGGTTATCTATTGAAAGTAGCGGTAAAACCCTACTCTGATTTTGATGTTTCATTTTAACATTTTGTCCCATGAGATGACTGAATGTCTTTTTCCCATCTATGATAATACTGTCAACTGTAAAACAGGTTAACACATCAGTGCAGCGGACCATGTCCGATTTACAGGAGCTGCTTGGTTTTGATGCAAAACACACGCTTAGACATGTTCTCTCTCTCTATATGCTAGGCTTCTCCCCCCATTATTGAGATTCATGACTCTACAACTGAATGTGATGAAGAGGCCAGGTCCAATCTAGTGCAGATGGAGGAGAAGGTCTTTGTGTCAAGTCTGCACTCTTTTATGAAGGACAAAGGCTCACCCATAGAGAGGATCCCACATCTCGGCTTCAAACAGAGTAAGTTTATGCTCATTTGCACCATGCTCTGTGTTGCATGAACAAAATATTCACCTGGAAAATAATCAGATTCTAATCTGTGTTATTTTCACTCTCAGTTAATCTTTGGAGGATCTACAAAGCTGTTGAGAA
This sequence comes from Istiophorus platypterus, assembly GCA_016859345.1. Classification (NCBI taxonomy): domain Eukaryota; kingdom Metazoa; phylum Chordata; class Actinopteri; order Istiophoriformes; family Istiophoridae; genus Istiophorus; species Istiophorus platypterus. Next base: position 9,748,398 of record CM029115.1, read on the forward strand.
ACGTGGGGGCTATGATTTAGTAAGTACAAATTTTTATTATTCAACTATTGTTCACAGTCCTTTGGTCTACAAGTTTCTCAGTGGAAAATAGGCCAGGTTCTGCAACGTGGTGGTTTTTACCAAACTAGGGGACTTTTAGACTTCTAAGTTTTCAATCCACAACCACCACATATCCAGAACCACCTCATAGTGCAGGTTTGTTTTTGACAATGACAACGTGGAACTAGTCATGAGACTGCAACGCATGTTAAAATAGCACAAGTGCATTACAGAGGCTCTAGATAGAGTTGACCGTCACCTCTCTCACCACCATGTCCCTAGGTTGACTACAATATAAACCGCCTACACATGTATATATTTAAAAATGAAAGTGCTCTCTCAGTACTGAAAACCTGCAGACATGGCATTTAAAGGCTAACCTGACATCGCCTTCCTTTAAAACTTTTTTAAACTAAATCTGAAAGCAGGTACACTGGCGCCCAAGCACTTCATGCAATGAGGAATCAAAGGGCCGCAGTCTTGTGGCAAGTTAAGAGTGTGCACGCAACAGCTAAATACAATAAAATGAGGGAGCACAATCTAGTAATAAGTGAACCTGGTTAGACTTTAAACACTATCGCCTCAGTGCAATTTGAAATGAATTACAAAAAACAGTACGAAAACAAAGATGATAATTTATAAAATGGTGGTTTCCTCATTTTGTGGCCCTCTGTTGGCCTTTGGACCCTAAGAAGCCCTGTAGGTAATACTAGGGGAAGAGATCATGAGCCTTTTTGCATCACTGTGTTTTTCCTAAAAGCTGTCACTTTCCTCTCTCACTTTAAAAAAAAAAAAAAGGTTATCGCATTGATTATGGACTCGAACTGTTCTAAATGTGCATTTTTTCCCCCCACTGTGTTGACCAACAGGTGACGGCACAGCGTCTTTGGAAGAAAGTATATGATGAGCTGGGAGGAAGTCCGGGTAGCACCAGTGCTGCTACTTGCACACGCAGACACTATGAGAGGTGATTATGATTCCTTTTCCAACTAACCTGTCGATTCAATCAGCATGTGAGATGATTCATAATCAGGAATGTCTTCCTTTAGGCTCGTGCTGCCCTTTGAAAGACACATAAAAGGAGAGGAAGACAAACCTATGCCGCCAAGCAAACCACGCAAGCCATATAAGAGAAACTTGGATGGCAAGGTCAACAAGGCTGAGGTTAAGAGGAAAAGGACGCAGTCGGACAGAGAGATAGATTCTGAGGTAACATATATCTCTGAAAAAAGTCTTAAAAAAGAGAGAAAATTTTGCTCTACCCCTAATACATGTAATGTTTAAAAAGAAAATATCCCCTGTATTATTTTATAGATACTTACCCAGAGGAGCCCGGAGCCTTCCTGCCAAAGTGAAGCAGTGATGCATCCTCACTCTGCTCTCTGGGCTGCTTCCTCTGACACACACTATCCCGACTGTTCTCAGCCAAACAGAGGCCCCGTCGATATTTGTGCTCCGGTCTATTCCCACCTTCTCCCGGTTCCAACATCCAGCCCATGGACTGCTCACATCCCATCTGCTGCAGGGGAGGTCATCTCTCCTCTGGAGAAAAAAAAGCGAATGGCTCAGGCAAGCCTCAATATGCCCCCGAGTCCACAGAGTGACGATAAAGAAAGGCCCTCCGTCATCCGCTGTTCCCAGTCTCCGGCGCGGGCTTTTTTCAGCCAGAACTGCAACTCCTCTGATGGCTCCCCGCTCCCTTTATCCTCCTCCTCCTCCCGCAGCCCTTCCCCTTACTCTGTTTCATCAGAGGACAGTCCAGCAGGGAATGAAGATAAACCTGCATTAAGCTCAGAATTGAGACAAAACTTTTCTAGCTCTGTTAAAAATACATCAAACAGTATTGAGGCCAACAAGTCTGTGAGCTGCACTCAGATGTCCCAAGACCTTGCAGGACTGAGTAAAGACATTACTCATGTCAGCTCCCAACCACTGACCGCTGACTCAATAAAAAGCCAAATTAAAGACTCTGCCTGGAAGCCAATCCACAAAGGGAGTGGCAAACATTTCACCCATCCTTTCCTCTCAACATCTACCTCTAGCTTCACCAAAGTTATTCCAAAATCTGTGCAGCTTTTACGGCCCGCTCCTATTCGGCCGAGTTATAAAATCCACCAGAACAGGTTGTTGCAGCAGGACGACCCTCTGACTTGTGCGAAGAAGCTGAACAACATGGCTCCGTGGCTTTATCAGACAGAGAAAAGGGAGAAATCCAGGACGTTGCTTCAAAAAGTTCCTCCCAATCAGCAGAGTCTGTCCCATTCCACTGCTACCCTGCCGGTGTCGTGCGCGCTGTCAAGTTACGACAAATCGGGGAGAGACTCTCGGCACCAGCCTCAATTTCACCCAGTGTTTCTCCCGAACAGAATGAGACTACCTCAATCCCAGCTAATGTACCGCCATATACCAGTGGGTCCAGCTCAGTCTGCGCTCATTGGGTCTGCTGTTTACCAATATCCCTACTCCATTCCTCTGCTAAATCCCCAAACTGGATATACCCTACCTGCCATGAATTCCATTTATCCTCATAAGCTCTGATCTTTTTTAAATTTTGTTTCTTAGCTCTAAACTTTAAAATTGTTAATTGTCAAAAAAAAAAAAAAAAACCAACAACAAAAAAAAACACAGTTCATCTTTACAGTGAAGAAGGCAGCCACTGAGCTTGCTGGCCCACTTTTTGTTATGCTCAGTGTAATTTTGGTGAGGCCTTGCTTTTATTTTAAAGATGACAGACTCTGATTTTTATCATACTGGACTGAAAGGAGATGAAGTCACAGCAGTGATGGCTAGGGAAATTTATGTGTCACTGTGAAACTGGCTGAGTTGTCCAAGTGCTTCACACAAGTGTGTGTGTTTTTTTTTTTTTAAATACTCACAGCAGAACTGTGAAAATAATCAGAAACTGCGTGAGATATTTCTTTTGCTATGACTTACACTGGTGTATCATGTAAACTTGAAATGTGAAAGTAATAAAATTAGCTTGACTGTTATTTACCCCTTTTTTGTTAATGTCCCTTTACACAATTACATGTACAGAGGAAAATGTACAAATTTCAATGACATATCTTTATGCATAGGACAAATTCACAATAGATTTAGTGAAAATCCAGTTCAGGTAAAGACAGAGATTTGAAATTCAGATTTTGTCACAGTTCTTCCACATTTGTCTTCATTTGTACAATTTTAATATTTTGTCTTTGAAAGCTAAGAACTTCTTGTACTGTTCTCCATTGTACTGTATTGTAAAGTATGTTAAATAAAATTATATTGTATGAATACAGTACAGTGTTAACTATTTTTAAAAATATTACATGCAGATCTGTCATTCAAATGTGTTTAAATGGAAAGTAAGTAAATAATTATGAATAAATAACAAAATAAACACAAAAACCTCAAAAACCTTGGATTGTATGTCCCTATTTATTGAAATATTACGGATTTCTCCACAACACAAAAAGTATCATACAAATTTTCAACGAAACAGCATTAATTTTGATTAAAAAGAAAAAAAAATTCAATTGTTGATAGATTTCTGTAATCAATTCTTCCATCATTTTAAGTTTTTAGAATTCATTTTTAAGTTGATTTTTAATTTGTGAGTGAGTCTCACCATCAGGATTATTTTTATTGTTTCATGTGTTTTGGTTTTTTTTTTAAGAGAGGCAAAGGCACTCCAATATAAATAAAGCTAATCAGCTAATAAGATTATAACTTAGGACATTAATAAGTAAAAATATGATGACAAAATAGGAAGGATGATTCTGTATTTTTAAATGCATCATTGCACACAGTTGTGGGCAGTCCTTGGCATGAACGCCGGCTGTGTTATTAGATTCTGTTGACTGCAGCTCTCCAAGTTGTGGTGTGAGCTGGCTACAATCCAAATGTCTGATGTTGCACAGATAAGCCCAGAGGAAGCTGCTGTAAGAACTGATATGCAGTACTGAGCATCACTGCCTCACAGTGGCAATGCCACAACGGATGCAAGATCATTGCTGGTGAAGAAGAGCAATGAAGAAGGAAGAGCGAAACGGACCAATGAGTTCCTGCTGTTGGCCACAGTATGGTCTGAAACAGCTTTGACTAACTGAGCAGAAGATGTAATCTCTCTTAAGCTCGCTCGAGCTGAGACACACACGGGTGAAAGAGAGTGAGAGCAGACATAAATTGTTGCAGAATTTTTTTTCCTTGTTTCTCTGTGTAAGTAATCAGTCCAGACTAATGAGTCATAGACTGCGCATACTTCCACACCCCGTGCTTCCATTGCCTACAGCCAGGAGTTGTAACCTGTTAATAACATTAACATTTTTAATCTTATTTCAATTGCATTTTTCATGCAGTGTACATTCACCCCCCCCCCCCGTCCTTCACTCTAATGATACTTACGTAAAAATGCAATTTGTTGCACCATCTAATACTCATACTCCTGCTGTGACGCCATTAGATGGTGCAATTGTTGCACCATCTAATTCTCATACTCCTACTGTAACACCATCGGGAACCTACGCATTCCTCAAGAATCGCAACATGCAATATTTTGGTAATAACAGAGGACTGTTTAACAGAGGACCGTGAGGACTCCGGTGCCTTTATAACGCCATTATTGAAAGATCTGTGTCCAAACATTGAGGCTCTCGGGAAGCACCGCAGCAGTGTTAAAATCTCGCCTCCAGCGGCGGTGGAAAGCAAAAACCTTTCGCCAACCATTATGAAACACTACGCCCTCAGTGTCCATGCGCTCCGTCGTTTGATCGTACGGCCCATTCATTGCGCACAGCCTGTGAGCGACCTTGCCTTGTAGGCTCAGCGCAGGGGAAACTTTAACCCTCGCCGCTTTCTCGCGAGTTTTCGTCTGCCGTGGCGCCAATGAACAGGAAGTCAAACAAAAACACGCGGACTCGCTGCCGCTTCTCGTCTCTTTAGCCAGAAACTGTAACTTAATGACGCCGCGGCGGCTTTAAATTTATTAAGAAACTAAACGAACTGTTTTTTTTTTTTTTGCTTCTGCTGAGCTTCGTCGTTTCGTCTTTTTTTTTTCTCTTTATTTCTTTTTGCCTCGCAAAGGAAAACTATGTCTGACCCGTCGTCCGACGACGCGACCCCGGACGACGGCCAGGAGGACGTGATGACCCCGGCGGAGCTGATCGCCAAACTGGAAGAAGTGAGCTGACGCTAACTAAACGGTCTTTAGCGACACGTTTGGCCGCGGACCTCGCACCGTCCCCCTCTGAATCTCTTGACTTTCTGTGCGTCGCAGGCTTGGCTGAACGAGAAGTTCTCCCCGGAGCTGCTGGAGAGCAGGTCGGAGGTGGTGGAGTGTGTGATGGAGCAGCTGACTCACATGGTGAGTTCAGCGGGGAATACCTCCCCGTCCGCGGGCTGTGTTTACTGTGCGTTCGCGTCCCACCCACGCTGATAAATTGCCGCACAAGTAAAAGCCCTTCGTTCAAAACGATTTGTAATATTAAAAGTGAAAGTACTCATTCCGTTGGGTGGTTTAAGGTTTAATGAGTAAAAAGCGCAATATGTCCTTCAGAAATACAGAGGTGTGGAAATATAAATGAGAGAAATACAGAAATAGTCTACCTCGACATTTTTGCGTAGGCGTAGCCCTGGAAGAAAAGTAATTCATCTCCAGTTAAACTGTCGATTATCTATCTGTAAATGTAGGAAATAGTGAACAGGGTGGAACAGAAAATAGCAACAAATCTGGTCCTTGCTTTTGAGAAGCTGGAACAAATAAATATTTGATTTTTTTTTCTTCTTCTTAAAAAGATTATCTGAATCAGAATCTGATCTTTTGGCACTCACTTTATTGTAGGGCGAACCAAATTTTAAAACAAATTATATGCTTGAGAAATCCATCAAATAAACATGCAACATGTTATCAGGGCACCTGCTCGCTTTACATATTTCTTGGCGATGAAAAATAAATATTCTTCAGTTGCTTAAATAAATGTGAATCTCTGCGCTTACGTCACATTATATGATACTTGTAAATTAATCAACAAGAAGTCCTACAAAGATCTTAGAACCTTTTTTTAAGTCATTACATGTAGTCCTATGCAATTTAGTTTGCATTACCATGCTGAGTAACAAACAAATATCTGAATCTTTTGTGTAGATAGATTTCTCATAGCCTTGTTGTGACCTTTATTCCAACAGGAAGCCAACTTGCAGCGGGTGAAGAAAGGTGATGCAAAGGCCAGCATCCATCGCATGGAAATAGATAGGATCCGCTTTGTTCTGAGCAGCTACCTGCGCTCACGTTTGCAAAAAGTCAGTCAAGTCGACCAATACAGTGTGCAAAATAAAGCTCCTGTCTCACTCAGTGCTTGTTGACTAAATTGTATGATTTAATTTTTTTTTTTAAATGTTCCATGCCTAGATTGAAAAGTTTTTCCCGCATGTCCTGGAGAGGGAAAAGTCTCGAGGTGAGGGAGAGCCCTCTCTGCTTTCACCTGAGGAATTTGCCTTTGCTAAAGAGTGAGTATGGTAAAATAAGGTCAGAGTTGTTTAAAATACTTATTTTTTTGTGGCACTTGAGATTAAAAACAAGTTTGTCTTGCATACAGGTACTATGCAAACACAGAGACATACCTGAAGGCTGTAGCACTTAGGCGCATGCCCTCCAACCTACAGACGGTGGATATGCTCAAAGCAGGTAGAATCTCTTCTAGTGTTACTGCAAAGGCTCTTGTGCTATCTGTTTGTTCCTAGATGACCCAAGCCCCAAATAAGGCTATTGGCATGTGCTGGCAGTTGGTGACATTTTCACTGACCAGGACATTAAATCCAATGTATTCTAATGTCATCCCAGTGCCTGAGCCCTGCTTGGATTCCTTTGTGTTTCTGCGGGTGAAGGAGAGACAGGAAAACATCTTGGTCGAGCCTGAAACAGATGACCAGAGGTACATAATGCATCAGTGTTTCACTTGAAGTGTCACTGTTTTCTAAACCCAGTAGATGGCAGTGTTACCTTTTCCCATTCCATACTGTCATATTTTTCTGCATGGATACTAACACACCTGATGTTATCTCTTCTGTGTCTCTTCTATCAGAGAGTATGTTGTGGATCTTGATGAGGGCTCTCAGCACCTAATGCGGTATCGAACTATAGCACCACTTGTTTCAAGTGGAGCTGTGCAGTTAATTTGAATGTCGAGGTAAGTAACAATGAGTTTGACTCTGTCCTTGTTCTCATTACCGCAATCCTGCGTTCATACCCTCTTGTACAGGCGTCCAATAATTAATTTCTGCAGCTCTTACATAAGCAACTGCTTTGCAGTGACATCTGGATGTATTTTTAGCTCTCACTGTTTTTGAAGTGTTCATTGTCTCTTGGCAACAGATTACAGAAAAAAAGTACTATTTTGAGAATAACAATATTTTACAATTTGTTTGACTTGTCATCTCACTGAACTACAGTTTACAATTAAATACAACTAACACATTGTGATTTTTATGTTACAGGTCTGTATGTTGGTGTGAATGGCTGCAGGAGATCATAAAATGAGCATTGGCTTGTTTTCATTACATAGCGGCAATAAGGAACGGGCATTTTAACCTGCAGAGACAAGTCCTTCTTTGTCACTGATGTCAGGATTATGGACTTGTTGGATGCAAACATTGAGGCGTTTGCGGCATCGATGCCTCACTGGAAGATATTAGGACCAAATATAAGGTCACTGCTAATGAGAAGTGAAGGCTTCTGATGAACACTGTTCACCAAAACAGCGCTTGCAGTGCTATGGTGTTATTTTTGGACCTTTTTAATCATGTCATGACATAAGTTTGGTTGCATAATCATAATGTTGTATTCTGGTGTGTTGGTGTATGTGAGACTGTTAAAGACTCTTAAGACTCTGTCAAATTTGCTAGTTTGTCATTCCCTCTGTCACTATATCCAGATAACTTGCATTACTGGCTGTTTTCTCTGCCGCTCAATAACGGGATGCATCAAATGACATGAAGGTGAAATTTCATCATTCCACTGGGCATCACAGTGCCTACTATCCCAGGGTGCAGAGTTTTAATTTTTGTATATTTGAAAGCATGCTGTTTTCTTTTGGTGATATTTACATATGCATCACTTTCATTATAGATATAGAAATCTTGTTCATGTTCAGACAACGTCTGTGCATTTCTTCACCTTGACTACCTAAAAATTTTATCTGCTTTTCAGCACCCTTCTGCGTCACAGGTTTCAAATGTCTTTGATCGTGTTTTTAGTTTCACCCTGAGAAGATGTGAGGAACATTTTCCTCTCTGAGACGTAATTGTTGCAATAGCATTGTTATGTAAACATTTCAGAGGGAGCAATCAGTGCCTATTGTTTACCCTCGCATAAAATAAGGGATTGAGAGAAGGCAGGCTGTACAAAACTGAACTATGTGTCAGCAGGCGGCCATCCTAAGCACTGATTATCAGGCTAATATCAAATCCTATAACCTTGTGATTTTAGAATACTATTATTCATAACAAAATATTGGAAAATGAAAGCAGGGTTCCCTTAGACTCAGACAATGTGGATATGACAAAAAAAATAAAAACTTAATTTGTAAATGATTGAATGGTTGTGGGAGTATTTCATTTTATTATTCATTCATCACAGCACCCAACTTCAGCTTATAACTTCTATCGGGTTTCTGGACATCTTTTTATCATGCAATGGCAGAAGCTCCAGTATATTCAGTTTCATACCAATTTTTTTGTTTTAAGAAATCAAGATGTTCCTCAATTTGTGTCCGAACACATCTCCATAAGTGTGGGATGTGCGTCATGCAACTCGACACTAACTAGGCTTGATTCTTGAATAGCCTCCTTGGTTAGGTGATTGGCTTGCTGGAAGTTGTTTGTAATCCGGCCCTGCGTCAACATCACATTGAGCTAGCTAACAGTGGACTTGGATCCAGGCCCAGATGTCGGTGGGATCCGTGTCCATTGACAGATCTGAAAATAGAGAGGGTGACTGGAACAGTTTCCCCAATGCAGGGTAGAATTACATGGACATGCGGCAAACCTGCATGTACTTTATCACAAGGTCAGAACTAGACAACATGGACCCGAGAAAACCATACAAAGACTTCATTTCCCACAAATCTTTACAGCTAAACATACTGGTGTGATGTTTTTTTTTAATAGCTTTTTCTTAAAATTCAAATTCTGAATTAGGTTGCATACAATGCATAAATAAAAAAAATAAGGACTGTTTCTGTGCATGGTCTAAAGTCTTGGTAATATGCAGGTCTCAAGCAACATTAGCAGAAACACAAATCCACAATAATCAACTCATTGGTCAGGAGAGTGAAGAGGGTGGAGTATACAACATGACATCTTAACTGAGGTAGTATAAATAGGACATTGTGCCCGATTCTGGGCAAAGGGATGACAGAGACCACAGACTTCAACTCGCTGCTCATGGGTGTGAGTACGTAAGATTTCTGATGCATGACAACAGTTATTTTGCAGTTTTTATCACTACAGACAGTTTTTCTAGAACTGCAGTCAAACACTGAGGATAAGATTCCCGTCACTCAGCACCAGACTACCAACATGGAGATCTCCAGTACAACGTAAGCACTTATAATTGTGTGGGGTGATTCCGCTGCCGTGGGATGCATTATTTTGCATCGCTTCTTACATCATTTTCAAAAAGTGATGGGGAATTGTATTTATTAAAACATTTATGGTGTCACCTTAATGTTTCGATGCATTCCTTAATGCACCTCACAACCCAATAACAGCATAGTTACAGAAGCTTAATCCCACTGCGAGGGCAGCACTCTTTATTTAAATCACTGTTTATCTCCTGCAAGTGTCCTGCCAGTGGGTGGCCTCGGATCCATGGCCAAGTCATCTGGACTGGTGGAGATTGCTGTCATGCTGTGCTTGAACCAACGCAAACAACTGTGTCCCCACGTTTGGGTTCCCATCCTGAAGCCCCAGCGCCCTTGTATCCGTCCGCAAGTTTCTGATCAGCCACCCTCTATCGTCTTGAGACAAGCTTATCTGACCCACCCTCTCACATCTCTCTTGGATGACTTGGATGATGAGGTTTTGATCCCAGTCAGGAACAAACGTGTGGTTTTCGCTGATTCGAGAGGAATGTCTCTAACAGCTGTGCGGGTGTTTTCTGATGAAGAGGAGCAGTCTGACTTCACCCTACTGCCATCACAGCAGGGCTTGGGTGGCATGACGGAGGACGGCTACAGCTGCACCGTCAGCACCTGCTGCCCAGGAACGCAGCTCGCAGTCAGCTTCCTGCAACCCTCGGCCGATTTCCAGGCCTTTCGTCTCAAGCTGGCGGAGAGCATGGTTATCCTGGACAACTGCAGTGTTACTGAGCAGGCCCTCCAGGGAACTGTCCGAGTCAGGAACATCAGTGTCCAGAAGGATGTGCGGGTGCGCATCACCTTTGACTCATGGCAGAGCTACAAAGACGTGCCCTGCAGGTACCTGCAGAAACGCTTTGGAGGACCGGAAGTAGACGTCTTTGAGTTTGACATTGCCATTCCTAAAGTGCTAGATGCCAAAAGGAAAATTGAATTCTGTTTAAGGTATTTACCAGGGGGGCACAGCGAACCTTTTTGGGACAATAACAACGGACAGAATTACGGCATTGCCGTTTGCGTGAACTCACATCTCTGTTGCAGGAAGAATCTCGGTGAAAGGGCATGAATTACTCAACCTGGAAAAGATTCCTGGTTTTGTCATACACAATACTTCGGTCCTGGCCAAAGATGAGCTGGATATTTTTTTTAATATGCTTTCATTGTTTTCACTCTGAGTTCCTACTTATTTATTTCAATAAATATTTAGACAATTCATTAAATCCTTTGTATCATTAAAACAGCTCTTTTTTTACGCTCAGTTTTCTTTCCAATCGGGGACCACCCTCTTGTCATGTCCTTCATGCTGGCCACTCATCAGCCCATGCGTTACTGTGGTGCAACAGGGAGGGGATCTCTTTCACTTTGGGCATTTCTGGGATTCCCACATAGGTCAGAGATCACTGCGGAGGGACAAACAGAAGCAGGAGAGAAGCTAATCTTAGTGCACCCTGTTTATAGAGCCAAGACTTGCTGTCAGAGGTGGACTGTGGGGAACTTTGTGATACTGACTTTCCCATTACCTTCTTCCAGTGTTCAAAACCTCAAAACACCAAAATGATCTGGATTTCACTGTCACTTTGCACCATATTTTCATACAGTACAGGTTTTTTGTGCAACGTTTAGACACCGTGTGTCATTTAGGATTACAATGAATTCTCTAACTATAACTGCATTTAGGTTTTTAAGAAGGATTCGAGTACTTGGCAGGGATGCCGAAAACTAAAGTTAAAGCTATAATGTTACATTGATGATTAGACATATGAAAATACGTCATTTTTTAAATACAAAGAACATCTGTCAGTGACTTCATATCACAAGAAGTGCAAATAGCAAAATAATTGTTATGACCTCCATAAAATCAAATTAGTAGTCCATCATGAAAAAAATGAAATCGGTTTGAAAAAGATATTTAGAAAATGCCGCAGAGACACCAGAGAGCATAGATTATCCCATTCCTCGAGAGCCTATCAATCTTTTTATGTTTTCTTCAGTGGTTATGGACAGTATTATTTACAGTATTTCCAGCTGCAATCATGACAGAGTTGTACGATACACATTGCCAAAGTCTAATACTCACTAATCTAGTCCTGGCAGGAGGGAGAAGGGAAAGCAGCATGCACACACCCCAAGAGGTGGGCTGTTTCCACTGTGTTCTGACCTACACATGGGGAACTCAACTGTTTTGTCTTGTGCAAAACTGTGTCTTTCAGCAGCGCAGGCTCACACACACTCCCGGGGTTGTCTTACATCAGCATCCCCCTCAGCGCCCCACACTAATGTTGCACACTTTGCAGCTTGGGTCTTTCTTGGCGTTGGCTGTGGTCAGACTCATAAGCTGATGGTGCCCACTGATCTGCTCCACACTGCCCTGATCCAAGCGAACGGGCTCTGTAAAAAGCACCTCAAGGATGACATCACTGGCATGGCAGTACAGAGGATCATCCCCCAGGCTCCCGGGGGCAGTGTAGGTCAGGAAGGGGTTGGAGGCCAAGTCTAGCCTGGGGAGGCGAGTGCGGCAGAAGGTATCTCCCTCTGAGCCGACAGGGGCAAGCACGAGCACCACGTAGTGGTAGGCTGTGTACATGCAGTAGAAATCTGCAAAATAGAGGCAGATGTCAGGGTTCAACAGGTGTCCAGCTGGGATCTGGAAACGCAAGGGGCCGTACGGGGAGTCTTTTGGAGGGAGGCCCGTATCAAACTCTGTGTTGCAGCTGAAGAAGACTCCATGCAGTTTGCTGTTGATGGGAGAACCATGACTCCCACTGCTGTCTTTCAGGGCCGGACGCATCAGTCCTCCACATTCCTTCCTACTCCAAGACATGAAGGGTATTACACTTAATAGATAAAATGCATGGCTTAGTTGTACAATAAAAAGATAAGAATGCAGCACCGACCTAACGTAGTCGAAGTAGTCTACGTGCTGGTTGCGATAAAACACAGAGAACTTCAGCAGTCTCCCTGCAGAGCCCTTAGCCTTGTCAAGAAGCTGCTGTAGGTGTTCCATGGCATAGTCTGCAGAGTTGACAGGATCTGTATAATCATTTCAAGTCGACACTGCTTTCAAATGCTAATGACTACCAAGTGCTGAGACAGGATAGATATTTTTGCCATTTTTGTGCACTGCACCTTTTTGTCCTTATCTTGTATTTCCTCAGTTAAAGCTCTCACATTCTACTGCAGTGTAGTAGTCAATGACCTACCTCCAGTGCAGAACTCTACCACCTGGCTCCACTCTGACACCAAATAGTCACCATCTGGCTGTCGGACAGCAGTTTGAACAGCAACACAGTACTCTGTCCGCGGGCTGAGGAACCAGTGTCCCCTCACTGCCATAGGGAGAGGCACGGCCTTGGCCACCAGCTTGGTTGGCACATCCTTTAGGACAGAAAGGGGGAAAGAGTTGACGTCAGGGACAGGGTGCGATGACATGACAGGCTGCTGCGTTTTTAATTCACTTTTCAAAGCAAATGTAAACGCAACTGTTAAGACAACAATTCCCTCCATAAACTTTGCGTTATTAGCATGATTTTCCACTTCAAGCCCAAGCTGCTTTAACTAGGATTCATCTAATCAAATCAGCAGCCTTGTTTTGGCCAAAGCCTCTAAGAAGCACAGCTAATTACCTCAGGCTCACAGGCCCATATATCCATGGTAACATCTCTGACGCATATTTGTTTGTGCCGCTTTGTGTATCAGAGAGAGAGTGAACATACAGTATTATCCGTTCAGGAACATTTCACTCAGTCCTACCGCTGCCTTGACTTCACAAAACGCTTTCTCAGCTATTGAATGCAAGCTGCAGTAATAGGCCATAATTACAGTTCGTATCTTGCTTCTGAAATGAAGGGAGATCATAAATCTTAGACTTCGGCTACTGGAGCCAAATTTAGACACCGAATTGATCATGTTAAGCAGGTATAATATTTACCATTTTCACCAGGTTAGTTTAGTGCATTGAAACTGACCTGATAACGCTGTGAGATGACGATTTAGAGGATCACCAACATGGATGTAATTTCCAGGGCAGTCCAATAAAACATAGTCATTAATACAAACATTTCACTAAAAGCCATAAATGTCAACCTCATGGTGCCTAGAGGTCAGAGACAAGGATCACCAAAGTCAGTAGGATTCATAGGCTGGGGAGAACGAATGTCTATAAAATATCATGGCAATCTATCCAGTAGTTGTAGGGATATTTTAGTTGGGCCCAAAAAGGTGGACTGAGTGACCGACCAACGGACAAACCAGCTTTTCCATCCCCAGAGCAATGCCACTAGCATGGCTAAAAATACTATAGCTAGGTAAACATCTGTATAGTACTTCTGAGCTTGAATTCATCTGTGCATCCAAGGACTGCAGTTGGAAAGTAACTGGCAGCTAAATTCAGTACAAAGCATCTCCCCTCACTGCCTGACAATAATTGTCCCGACAAATAAATTTATTTAAAAGAAAAAATAGATAACCCATTTCAGATTGTCTCTTTGTCACCTTGTGTCTGTGTTGCTGGAACTTTGCTTAATTTGTGAATAAACTGATGCACATTGGAAGTAATTAACATGAAAACAGTGCTGTGCTGCAGCTGGATTTGTCAGTTTTTATCCACTTTATGAGAAAACAATGTACAAGTGAGTCACTGGCCTGAAGCAGTTGACTGCATTCATTTTCCCTTTCGCCGATATTGGAAGTGACTGAAATGGTGCAACTGCTGTTTTCTATAAGCTCTTAGAACCATTTGTTAACCCAACCAGACCTCAATAAAAATGCATGATTCCCTGCCTCAATTAAGCTCTCCTCTATTATTTTAAGGAGGAACACAGTACAGGGTATACCCATTAGCCAATCATATACTGAAAGGCAAATTTTTCAGCAGTAAAAATTGAATGGCGTGAATCTGGAATATGAGCATAGACAACACAGCTGGGAGCAGATCATATTCTCAGTTCAGACAAGGGGAAGGTGCATGAAGTTACAGTATTCAGCAGTTTTAAATGGTCAGACCCTGTGTTTAAAGCGGTTGGGGTCCCTGCTCTCTTTGCGGCTCAGGTCAATGAAGAAGTGTGTGGCTCTGGCAGTGTCCTCGGGGGTCATATCCCACATGATGCGGAAGGAGTCGCAGGTCACCTCACAAATCTGGATATTGCATGGGGTGGAGAGAGGGGCGTCCATTTCTGTCATCTGCCATTAACATGAGAGATAAGAGAGGATAGTTAGTCTAGAGCGTAATCTGGGACTTTAATACCAGCAACATCTGGTAAGAAAGATTTAATTTTATCACTAAGAGATACAAAGTGGACAGCAGTTCAGCGGTTGAGAAAGACCACCGCAGAAAACACTCCAGAAGAATCCAATTAACCTTCCATTCAGGGATCTGTGCCCTGGCTTTTTAGTCACTGCCCCGCTCTTTTCTCTCCTTCTCCCCCTTTTCTTGCCCTTAACTGACATTTCCCATCATTACACAACTCGATACGTTCCCAGCTGAGTGACTGGCTTCTGCTTTCCTCATGCATTTCATAATCCACCCACCGCAGTCTCCCAGCAACCACACATCTGCAGCCTCCCTCAGTTTTCTCAAGGAAGGGGTCACGAACAGAAAACACTTCTGCACCCGTCGGCAACAACTTAAACTAAAGGTAATTTCTAAAAGGTAAAGGTAACAGCTGAGCCAGTGAACTCCTTGCAGCTCAGGGGAAATCTCAAGGCAGCGTTTATATTGTTTCTGTGGAAATAGGGGAGGTTTGGGTAGGCATCAGCAGCAGGTAATATGTGATTATATTTCCTCAGTTGCCCATCAGCAATTCGCTCAAGGCTGCTGCACACGCGAAGGAGTACCAAGCTGGGGCCAATCTGTTGGTCATTCTGTGTTTGTGTTTGATTAGCTGTCATCTTCACCCATATGAATTGATGGCAGTCCTCGGCAGCGTTGCTCAATGGTCATCTTCTTTTTCCCTGAGAATTAGTGCCCATCCACTCCTCCATAATCTGCTTGTAATTTTTGTTTTGAGGTTTTTTTTATTGCAGTCCTCTCCTCCAGTATTGCTTATTGTTCTAGTTAACCATTCTCTCCCTTATTTTTTGCCCCATTCTAGCAGCTCAACACCAAATCAGAACCCTGCCTGTTTTCTTATTAAAATTGCTCTTACACTGAGCATATGCTAAATCACAGATGCGCCTGAAATAACCTTTAAGCAATTTACCACAAACATAACATGCATCTTAAAACATCTCAATATTCTGTGTGATCCTACAGATGTCTGGTGCAATGCCAGGTCTGACTGCCAGATCTGTTAAGGTGCTCTTCAGTCAGTATGATGGACAGACTGCAGCATCTCATTAAAGCCTGTGAACTGTGAAATTTGTGCGGTGGCTTGTTCACATGGGGGCCAGGGGAGAGAGCTGATGCATCACGCACGTGTGTTTCCACGCGTTCTGTTTCCAGCTGCTGTTCTCATTTCTTGCCATGGTGTCTTTTCAGAGACAAAAAACTGGGGCAAAGAGAGATTCTCACAGGACAAGTCACCAAAGCCCAATTTTTCTGCGTGGTTTCCAATTTTTGAATTGAATTACATGTGAACACAGATCAAACACAGGTTTCCATACCATTCACGCAATTTCATTGTCCTAATTTACAAATCTGTCTTTAAATAGAAATGTGAACCAATTTTCTCTGCTACCATAGTAACTTTGATAGGCAGTTGCTCAAAATAAGGCAACAGGATCTAACTAATAATTCTGACAGGGACTCAAATAGTAAATCATTAGGAACAAGAATTGTGTACATCGAGCTGTTAGCCCTCAGTTAACATTCTTATACCATCTGAAATACATAACACACACAGAGCTGTTGTTATCTCTGTGAAACAGAATCATGAAAGAAGCTGCTGCATTCATGCATATGGAGCAAGGCACAGAAAGCAACTCTGGTTCAAAGGCAGTTTTTTTAGTTGCATGAAGGAGGAAGAAAAAGCACAATTTTCTCAGTATGTCTTTTAAACTAAAGGGGAGGGGGTGAAATGGTCATTACATGGTAACAAATACTGTGGGAAGTTCAAAGAACGAGCTGTTAAAAACAGATATTGTGTGACAAATAGAGGTTGCATCCCCTCGCGCAGTTAAACAAAGAATTAACATTTAGGAAAACCGGCACCAAATCTCATTACTCGAAACAAGTCAGCGCTTCTGAATGAAAAATCCTCACAGTCTCATGTGAAACGTAATCACACATGCATGTGTACATCAACAGAATAGCATGCAAATAAAACTCATGCAGTAACACCCCAACTACTGTATTCATCTGACTTTACATTTAATGTTACTTGAGAAATACATAAATGAAATGCCCCATCACAACATTACATTATTTGGTGCCCACAACTTAAGAGAACAATACAAAGGATTTCTTTTCTGAGCATTTACAGCCATTAATAAGCAAACTGATATGAAGAATTCCTTACTCGTATGAGGCTCAAATTTGTGATGGGAGAAGATTATAGCTGGGTGGAATTGTACTATCTTCTTTTTCTGCTTTTCTACTCGCCTTCTCTGCTGCAGTCGATGATAATTCCCACAGGAAAACTGATTTAGGAGGTGAAACAAACACACGAGCTCCTTTCTCTCTCTCTCTCTCTCTCTCTCTCTCTCTCTCTCTCTCCAGCTCTCCCTCTGTTTCTCCCTCACTCTCTATGTCACACCACCCCTCTAACCCCCCCCCCAATCTCTTTTCTGTTTGTGGCTCTGCATGATGTTTACTTGGGTTCTCTACAGCCGCACGGGATGAATTAATAACCTAACAGAAGCACAAAGTGGAGTCTAACCATAGTGACACACTCTGACAACCTCATCAGCATCATGCTCTCGCCAGCCAGTCAAACACAGTCATACACAACACATCACTCGCCAGAAAGTCTGCCCTGAGGCACAAACATCACACACATTGCAATATAGACTGAACACTTAGCTGCTTGCATAAATGTCATCTATCAGATATGGAGACAGTACGGGCACTGGGGTGTGAGGAAAAAAAACAGACCATTTTACACACAGGCCACCAGGTAGAGATTTCGCTCGTAGTGATGTCCCAGTAAATTCCATAGAGCACCATCAAGACCTCAAAAAATATACATGTACCAACTGTTATGCCATATGGACTAGCTCCACGGGGCATCCCCCCACCCCCTAGCCTATACGGGTGTGAGGGATGCCACTATGTAAGTCCAGAGTAAGCAGATTTCCACTGGCATTAATTTTCAGAGGATGATTTTATACTGGTTCAACGTCATGGGACATCCTCATTTAGGATTTCATTAAAGATTAAAAGAGACCCTTCCCAGATTAATGGCTATAATCTACTACTAAAACTGTGGATATGGGCATAGAATAAAGACAAATAAAGGGATAAACTGATAGTCAGACTGCAGTCCATTGACAAACAGATGATATATATTCATTTTTTTGAAAAATAACAAAGATACGTTGCCATAATTCCACACACTTTGTGCGGAATTGAAAAGCTTCATTTATTTACACCAGCCACAGATAAGTGATGCCCTCAGTGTGTAATTAAACTGCAATCCTCCATCATTAGTCATGCCATGACAGACTGCCTCTGTCTGAATAACCCTCTCCAGAGGTAGGAACAGCCAGTTTGTTAGGGGAGGGCTGGCTGTGTGTGTTTAGTCTAGAGATTTTGGCCCCATTTATCAAAACTATTTATGATGTCAAAAAAAGGACAATATCTCTTGTAGGACCTCAAGGTCCATGCATTAGCAGCAAGACCAGATAAGAGCAAGCTGGAATGGGTGACCTGACTGGGGCACTAAAATGGTCAGAAGCAACCCAAACCTGGGCTTTATTTCTTCCTCTTATTCCTTCAGTAGGATGGCACGAGAACAATTTACACTTTACAGAAACATAAGCATCATACTGGCATCTCCTCACATGGATCTGTGTGTATGGACAAATTTCACAAGTTGCTTAATGCTAACACAAGTAGCTTAATGTTACTTGTGGACATGTAAAAATTTTTTAATTTTCTTTTGTACATGGATTATTTCATGACTGATTTTTCAGTCATGGGTACACACTGACAAAGCTCAGTATACATTTGCAAAA
The DNA here is from genome assembly GCA_016859345.1 of Istiophorus platypterus. Classification (NCBI taxonomy): domain Eukaryota; kingdom Metazoa; phylum Chordata; class Actinopteri; order Istiophoriformes; family Istiophoridae; genus Istiophorus; species Istiophorus platypterus. The sequence continues at coordinate 9,767,162 of CM029115.1, forward strand.
GTTACATTTGACATTAATAATTATATGCAATGTCTAAATCAGTTGTAATACCACAGCTTGGAAACAGTGACAGTAAATCATACTGTTGCTGATACTGCTGTGATGTGAAACAACATATTTCTGTAGGGTGGATTCTTGAATGGGCCAACCAGGCACAAGCCCAGTGGACTGAGACATCATGTGCCCCTAGACCCCAACTACACACTACAGCTACACACTAAATGACTACAAAGAGACACAAAATGACTACAAGGAGCAGCAAGTGGCCACAGAGAACGACTTAACATTTGTTTTCATTGTGTTTCTCTTTCAGTCTGGGCATCTTGCTCAGGAGCCCATTCTATCATAATCAGACCATGTACATTGTCTTAGGTCCTAGTTTTCCTAATGATACAGATTGTGTGTTAACTTAGATGTTATTGTGAAGTAATGCAATTTTCAGATTTATTGCCGTTTTCTAGCTAAAAGGAAGGAACACCTCTACCCACTTGGTTATCACAACTACATGAATAAAACAAGGTATTTGTTTAGTGTACTTTTATCTTGAATACACCAATAGTCATATATAGACTTCCCCCTCCCCAAAAATATTCTCTGTGTATGGATGGAAAGCCAGTTAAAAGAAGAAAGTTGTGTAGATTGGAGAAAAATTGAAAAAAAATGTTTTAAATGCTTCTCTCAAGTGATGGCGCTTAATCAACTTGTAAGAAATACTTCCCACATGAATATGGCATTATGCATATTATTATTGCACTGTATTATAATTGATATCCATCGCACTGTACAGTTATAGGAAACGCTGTGCATGTTTTTTTTTTCTTTTAATGCAGAGGCCAATCCCATAATCCCTTAAATTCTATTGACCCAGTATGTAAATGCGGCCTGTAAGTGCTTGAAGTACAATTAATCTAAAGCAGTTTATCTTGTATAATGTGCCTCGCACTTCATGCGCTTACATTCTGTGCACTGACCCAAAGGGACCAAATGACACAAAAAATACATATTGAACGGTTCCGGGTGCACAATGTGTATATAATATGTATTAATAAAAAAAAATCAGAGACATTAATGTACTTGTGAATGTGAAGCCGATGATTATGCGCAGCCCCCTGCGCAAGTTTGTCCCGCGTGAACCCGGAGGCCGATGACGCGGCGGAAGTGTCATGGCGCCGCGCGTCCGGCAGCATCGGGAACGGCGTTAACGCAAAAACAGCCTGAGATGAAACGTCTCTTCCGAGTCGGGGCGTAAAATCCAGTCGAGACATCGGAGGGGATCATAACGTGAGTGTCCGGGGAAGCGCAGGTTGTCCGAGGTCGTCCGCGACGACGCGACTGCGGCTTGTATCTTTATATTCGGGTTGGGATTCGGCCACGTGTTGCTGATTTTCTCTTTTTTTTTTTTTTTTTTTTGCTGTGTTGTTGTTACAAAATAATTCAAAATTACGAGCGATGGTGATCTATCAAAAACAAATGCAGTTTAAAGTGGTTATTTATAGCCAGTACGCTTAAAACAACTGTCAGTTGTTCATGTCACTGAAATACAATCGTTGCTGAGGTTTGTTTTCTCCGTTCAGAAGAACACTGGGTTTTTTTTTTTTTTTACAGGCCCTATTTTACATGGCAATCATGCCTTTGTGAATGATAACTTACTGTATTTTTTGGAAAATGTCCTCTTATATAGATCGACATAATGTGCTGAGGCAATTAAAAAAATGTGCAACAAAAGCAAGAATTCTTTAGGATGCTGTGCTTTACAAACACTTTACAAAATTAGATCAATAGTATATTTTGCCTTTCCTCAAAACACCCATCTGCCAGAACATTTAGTTTACTCAACTATAGCAGTTACAGTTAGACTCTAATGTGTCTATTAAAATGTCAAGATAAACCATTGATCCTGTGCAGGAGAATTACTGTTTTTGCAATTGGTTACTGTATAAATGCATTATGAGCTGCAAAGCAAATACATCAACAACCATAAGGACACAAATAACCACACTGTCTTCATCATCCCATTATCTGAAGGGGACCTGGATACTTTCCAATGCGAACGAAATCACTTTACTATATGAAATGGTTGCTTGTCTTATATTAGTGAAGAAGCTGATTTGCTACAAATTAAAGTTGGTGGTGGATGATATTAATTGATTTTATTATTTATTTGTGACTGAATTGTATGAAATTTGTCTCTCTTTATGGGCCATTATTTCTGGCATAACTGGGTGCTTCAAAAGACATCTATTTTTAAGAAACCTCAGAGAAAATGCTGATGAGTGATATAATTATGATAACCAGATAGTTTTGGAGCTACAATGATTAGTTTATTAATCAATTAGTTTACTGACAAGAAAAATTAATCTGTAGCTATCTTTATGACTTAATAATCACTTTAGTAATTTTTAAGCAAACACTTTAATGCCTCCAGTTTCTCAAATATAAGGATTTGATGCTTCTCTTCTTTTTTCACATGATAAAAAACTGAATATCTTTGGATTTTGGACTGTTGATCAGATTAAACAAGATATTTGCTCTGAGTGAAATTAAAACAGGCATGTTTTAAAAAATATTTTCTGGCATTTTCTGGACAAAACAATGAATTGAAAAAATAATCAGCAGGTTATTCAATAATGAAGATAACTGATGGTTACAGCCCTAGTTCATTTTTACTCACAATATTATTTCAATGCACTAGAAAATAAACAAAAAAAACTACAGTGTTTCCAGTTTAGGATGGCGGATTCAGGCTCAGGTGACCCCAGTGGTCAACGTGTGCCCGCTCCTGGAGGGAGCGGTATCGGCCTGCTGATGGGTCGCCGACCATCGACCGCCATCTCCTCCGCCCGTCTCCCCTCAATGCGTTCAAGGGACCTAACCCTAGGAGGAGTGAAGAAGGTAATGCATGTATTTCGCTGAATAATATATTGTACAAATGATAGATAAATTATTTTCTAATATTGTTGACTGCTCCAATAGTTGAGTTCAATTTTGTTTTTTTTTTTAGAAAACGTTTACACCCAACATTATTGGCAGAAAAGCAAAAGAGGAGTAAGTTCATAACTGATGCTAAAGGAAAAAAATATTCCAGGGAAAATAGATGTAACTATTTTCTGACTGTTGACCAATAACTTTGTTCATCATGACAGAGCAAAGGTTGAAGGCGGGCAAAGGAGAGAGAGGAAGGATGGCGATCGCGGCCGAGGTCCGAGAGATAGAGGCAGGGGCCGAGGTCGCCCAGAGGTCATCCAGTCCCACTCTATTTTTGAACAGGGGCCTGCTGAGATGATGATGAAAAAGAGAGGTAGGACTTAAGCTAGTTAACCACTCACTCTGCATGGCTTTGGCTGATTTTTGTTTTTTTTTTTCTTTTTAAGCAATGCACTCAAGTGAGCTCTTATATTAATCACAGGTGGCTATGAAAGTGAGAGAGAGGCTCCGAGCATGGGGCCGTCACCAATCATCAATATTAAAAAGGAGAAGAGGGAGACTGAGGAGGAGACCAAAGAGATCCTGCGCAGTCTGGAACGAGACAATGTGATTCCTGCTCATCAGTCATCTTTATTAAGTTGCTCTGGTTTGCATTCTCCGTGAATTTCATCTTTCTCCTATCGCATTCTCTCAGTTTATAGATGATCCCTTCCTGAGGAGTGAGCAGAGGAGCTGCCCTGTCCAGCTTCCCCTCGCTGTGTCAGGATGGGGATTCAAGGAGGAATTTAGTAGCGCTGCTGTTAAAATTGAGAAGGTGGAGGAGGATTGTGAACCCATGGAGCCTGTAGTTAAAGGTAACTGCAGAATTATGTCATTTTGACTGCCTAAGTTGATTTTTCAGATGTCAAAACAGGGAATAGCTCACAAGCATGCTTCAAAATACCTGTTGTCTTCTCCTCAGTCAAACAGGAGCCAGAGGAAATGGAAATAAAGAAGTCGGAGTCAGCTTTCAAGCCTCCTCCTCTCCCTGAGCCTGAGGTTCTGCCTGACCTGCTGCATAGATGGAGTCTAAGCAAAGGGGAGGAGCTGTTCTTCATGCAGCTACCCGACTCCTTGCCCGGCCAACCTCCCACCAAAGAACACAGGCCAGTGAAAACAGAGGTGCAGTCAGAGGACGGAGAGTCTGTGCTTCTGAAAACAGAGTCTCAGGTGGATACAGTTGCCTTCTATGTGTTAAATACATAATGATATTGAGGTTATTTGTTTTAAATTAGTATTTTAATTTTAAACAGGAGGAGGAAACTGAAGACAACAGCTGCAATCTGAAAGATCTGCGGGAGGGTCTTGTAGGAAAGATGCTGGTCCGGAAGTCTGGCCGGGTACAGCTCATCCTGGGACAAGTGACACTTGATGTTTCTCTGGGAACAACATGCTCTTTCCTTCAGGTATGAGTGTTCTATTTATTGATGTGTCCAGCTCTCTGTCTTTATGTTTCTGACATGCCTTTCTCTGCTTCCCCCTGCTGTCTTAGGAGCTGGTCTCTATTGGTACAGAGGGAAGAACAGGTGACTTGACTGTATTAGGAAATGTCAAACACAAAATGGTTTGCTCCCCAGACTTTGAGGCTCTGCTTGAGGGCATCGCTTAAAGCTAATCAAAGCAGGACAGCCTCCACAAGCCTGACAGCCGGATGCACTTGTTGGTTTTGATGTTCACAAGATACTCACTGTTACTGTGGACTGTCCCATTGGAACGTGACATTCAGTTTACAGGGTGGCTACAGTAACGTATTGAATTACACTATAAATATGAAACATAGAACTGGGGTTCTAGTTTCTTCTAACGGAACAGGCATGTTTACGCAGCAGGCAGTGGTTGAATGGCGTGCCAAATATCAGTACCATTTTCATTTCTCTATATCTGAAAGTACTTGACAAGACTTTACATGAATGTAAATGTGTGAATTAAAGAGTTTTTTTGTTATTTTTGTCGGTGTCAAGTGATTTAAATTGTTGATTCAGCAATGAGGATGTATTTTTGGTCATATCTGTTTAGGTTTGAGATACGTGAGATCCATGATGCCCCCCTAATACAGGCGGAAAGCCTGCTTGTTTGTGCTTATTGAAGAATGGAGGAATTCTATTCGGAAAATTGAGTCACACTGTTCATTAGGTCTCTAGTACTTACAAGCCTTATACAAACATTCAATCAATGGTTCACGTACATAATGTACTTGTTAGCACCTATAAGGACACCTCAGAGTGTTTATTAATATGTATGGTATTTGTCAGCATTAATAACCTCTCCTGTGAAGACACATTTTATATTATGTGTTTTACTATATTGTTTCTTCACTATGGTTGTAAAGAAACCACCACTGATGGTTGACGAGAGAATAAACACTCCTGTCTTCTTACAACGACACAATAGTGAGTCATCAACCAATTCAATGTTTTTGCTGCTTATAAATGCTAAATAAGGGAGAACTTGAAGTAAGGTTTTTATGGAAAAACTCAACACGGCCCTTTTCCCACCGCGCTTCTCTTGTCCCAGGCCCAGTCGACCGAGGGCCGACGCCCCCGGTCGCCGCTCGGCGGAGCCGCCCCGAAGACGCTCGGAGGGAGACGCGGCTCCGCGGCGCCTCCCGCGGTCAGAGGAGGCGCCGGCGGCCGCAAAACTCGGCTGCAGTGTCCCGGTCTGGCCACCGGGTGTCAGGGCGGGTCCGAGCGTGCGGTCCCGGCGGCTTCGACCGAGGGGGCCGGTCGCTCCGAGCACGTAGCCGCCGTCGAGCCGCCCGTTGTCCGCCGGGTGGAGTTTGGCCCCAGTCCAGCAAGACAAAGGCGAGTGATGGACCGGTGAGACGCCGCCGCACAGGCTCCGGACGCAACGTGACCGAAGGTTGGTCGACCGCGGAGCCCGGCACGGCTCGCATTTTAAACCGGTTAGTTGAGACTTTGTCCCGCCAAGATACCGAGATCCCGACGGAAAGGGTCGGCTCGGCGTTTCGTGTTCGCTCTCAAGGGCCCGGAGCGAGCTAGCCGAGCGGGGCGCAGCGCGCCGAGAGACCGCGTCTAGCGCACCGTTAGCTCCGAGGCCACAAGCTAACCCGGGGCGCGGGCTCGGCGGCTCTCGACCGGGGGGGGGGCTAGCTCGGTCCGGCCCGTACGCGAGTGGCTCCGCCGGGTTAGTGAGGCCGGCGGATCGTCGCGGGAAGCGTCGGATAACCGCTGAGTGTAATTACCGCCGAGGCCGGCTGAGCCAGCGTAGTCGCGTCTGGGATGGAGCCTCTCGTTAGCTGCATCACCGGAGGGGATGAGGACGCGGGGCCTCCAACGTTATCTCTGCACCGCGGCTGATAACAGCGACGCTGACATGTAAACTGAGCCGGTCGGTCCGCTGAAAACGGGAAGAAAATATGCGACAGTTAATGGACGTCCTCCCAAGATTAGTGCCATCTATCTCTTTCTCCCCCCAGAAAAAAGCCAGTGGGTCAGTGTTAACTTCGCTCACCGGTATATAAAATGCACCTAGAAGACACTGACGCAGGGACGCGTTTCCCATCTTGCATCGTTAAATTACACGACGTGCTCGGCCCAGAGAGGATGTATCATTAATGTTACTGTGATTCTGACCATCCTGACTGTTCGTTTGTGCATGTTTGCAGGTCTACGTGACACTGAGCTGCAGAGTCCCTGGATCTTCACCAGGCCGGAGAACCGCCTGCTGTGCCCACTGGGTTTTGTTCCGTTGTTTACATCTCTCTCTCACCAGCTGGACGCTTTGTTCATATAGCAAAGGACATCTGACGCAAGGACAGGCCGTTATTTCTTATTCCATTATTTACTTTTTCATTGTTTCATCGCAGGCCCTTTCAAAGACTTTACCTTCCTTCTCCTGGAATTGCGTTCGACCGAGATTCAGAAATCCGATTCATGTTGAAAATAATGAAATTCAACGAGATTGCCCAAGAGGGCAACGTCAGGATGGTGCCTTGTACTTGTATGGATTCTTTGTTCCGTGTGAGGAGAAGCTCCATCCCCTAGTAATCTTCATGAAGGCCTTTTTCTGACAAAAGATAAGGGCCACTTAGGGCCAGGAGGTGGAGCGTTGTACCTGCTCTGCCCTCTGATTGCAACTATTAAATAGATTTAATCGCCCTCCTGAATTAAAGATGGAGCTCTTCTTCAACCCTTTTGACAACTTGGTGTGTATCCTGTTGGGTATCTCCTTCACTGTGTGGTTCACCCTGCTGCTGGTCTTCATCATCGTGCCTGCCATCTTCGGGGTGTCCTTCGGCATCAGACGTCTTTACATGAAAACATTGTTAAAGATCTTTGAGGTAAGAGCTTGCTGGACAATGGCCCATTTCTTGCTGTTTGTTTGAGGAAACATGGAATCATACAATGTCAAATGCAGTTCAAATCACACACGTTTACTTAGAAGTTGAAGCTGCCGATGGAATGGAAACACTTTACACACAACATATTATGACTAAAGTCTTTGTTTTGTTTGTTTTTTTTATGCCTTGAAGTGTTCCTCGATAAATTAATTCTCTATGTCTGCTTAGGCTAAAGATCCTATTATTCACCAAACTATGATTCTTGAAAGTTGTTGGCTCTGCTCTTAGAGGACCACCCTATTCCCACCCTTCCAATCAACACGGTTGTTTACAGTCATACAACTGCAAGTCTGATGAAAAAGTTCCTTCACAGACACATTTCAGAGCAGGTGGTTGAGTGCAGGCTCTATGATTGTCTTTATTCTCTGACCAGTGGCTCTTGTATTAACTGTCTGATACAGATTAACAACAAAGCCACAGAGCCATTAGTCTCTTATTATGTAATCTGAGAAAACGGTGGTACAGACCTTGTCAGTAACTATAGTCTGTGTTGTGGCCCCAGCAGCCTGGAATACTGCTTGCTGATGTTCTGTTTTCACTTTCTACAAATGAGTATGAATCACCATTGATGCCACTATCGCATTCAGCATTTAATAGCTTCCTCGCCTGTTTGACTCCAGACACAGTTATCCAGTTTCCCCCCTGCTATCTCTGGGGTTGCTTCACCAGTAATGCTGTCATCACTGTCCAGCATGTACCTCTTGAGAGCAGATCTTGTGCCATAAATAAATGAACTAGTGGAAGATATGATGAGATTTTCTCAGCTTGTAATTCCAGTTGCAACCATGAAATTTATAGAAAAGGGCAAAGGACAGATGCAGTAGAGACCCTTGTGAAGTTGAAGCAAGGTTTTCTGGTTTGTACTATTTGCACATGTCATATTGTTTGCAAACATAGCTGTTTCAGGCTTGTTGAGCTTAAGACATTGAATGTTTGTCAAGGGCATGAATGGGTGTAAAACCAAGACTTACCCTGATTCCCAAACCTGTAATAAGTCACAGGGGAAAAATAAGTAAAAACCTCATTCTCATGCAGTTCTGGAGCCACTTGATCCTTTAAATGCTTTATTTTGTTCTCGTTCTCTTACTAGAACGAGCAGCTCTCTATGCTCCTCCCCTATTCACTCAGAGAATTATTACTGTCAACTGCAGCTGCATTTTAACACGATGACTCAGTAACTTGTAACTTGTCACAGCACGATTTAAAGGTGGCTGTAAAAGAGAGAAAAAGAAATTCTAGATAGGCTAGTAATGAGTGTGGCTGTTCTGTGTGAGTAATGATAACTGGCATGGATTAAATCAAATGGACTTCACAGCTGTAGGCTAAATGTCTTGTAATATTCAAAACTTTTTAGAATGTCTCCTTTCAAGTTGGCAGCCAAGTATTTTTTAACCCTGTCAGACAACAAAAAGGTTGTGTAGAAAAATTTAAGTCACGTGGTTTACTTCTGCAGACAAAACCACTCTTACTGAACATTCTGAGTCTGTTTTGGTTTTTTGGTTGTTTTTTTTTTTTTTTAACCATTGCTCATGGCTAATTACAGTGTTTCAGTGTATACAAACATGACAGGTCATCACTGGGTTTTGGTATACTTACAAACATGCAGCTGTCTTGCTTGAGCTTATAGGACTGGGACTGCTGACTTACACATTCAGCACCTCCCATTCCACAGTCTGATGTTTTCTGCTTGTGGCACAGCTAGGAGAACACAGTGTCCCTTTCTTGCCTCTCAGTAGACCTTAACTTTTTGTTTTTGTTTCTGCATGCAGAGTGCGTACAAAGCATTAGGCTTTTACCTCGGAGTTTATATTTTGTCACTTACTGTAGAATAATGCATCAATACAAGATTTATTATTCTACAACAAGACAGAGAAGTGGACATTGTGATGTTAGTTTCCTAGAGCAAGGCTGTGGTCAAAGATAAGCTTTGGGTATTATTGACACAGGATCAGGACAACTTCTGAGAATTCAGAACCTTGTTTCTTCAACTTTTCACTTTTCCTCAACCATTTAAAACATGCGCAACCACACAAAGAATAGATAGACTACCAGTAGAAAACAAGCCTTGAGCACTTGTGATTCTGACCATTATGAAGAATTGTTTGGAGTTTCTTGAATGTTACAATTTAGAAAATAATACATTACATCATTTTGCTATTAGTGGCATCTGCTTGCTATTGAAACTCTTTGCATGTTGTCTGGGCTTTTCAAATTTTTTTCAACGCAGTGTCTTTCAGACTAAAAATGTTTCAGACTAAAAGTGTTTAATGCAAGCACACCCTTGTTCTTTAATTTGTTAAGAAAACAGTATGAGGCAATGTTTTTTGGGTCCCTCATGGGTTTTTACACACCTTTTGTTGTTTCTCTGTAGTGGGCCACACTTAGGATAGAGAGAGGTGCGAAAGAAAAGAATCACCTTCTGTACAAACCCTACTCAAATGGTAAGATGTGCTATCAGTTTATTTCCATGCACATATGCATTCTAAGTAAGACTGTTTGTTTTAGAGGCGATTACTATTGACATCCTGTGTCTCTCACTCGCTCCAGCAATCATTGCCAAGGAACCCACCTCCTTGGAGCAGGAGATCAAGGAAATCAGGCGGAGCGGTAGCAACAGAGACCTGGACTCAGCTCCTGAATTTGAGATGTCTGACATCTTCTATTTTGCTCGGCGAGGAGTGGAGAGCATCATGGACGATGAGGTGACCAAGCGATTCTCTGCTGAGGAGTTAGAGTCCTGGAATCTGCTTACCCGCAGCAACTACAACTTCCACTACATCAGCCTGAGGCTGACCGTCCTATGGGGGCTGGGCCTGCTGATCCGCTATGGCTTCCTGCTGCCACTCAGGTATTAGCTGTACCTCCTAAGTGTAACACTTATCACAGTAACCTTTTTAGAAAGACTGAACACACTGAGACAGGGCTAGTAATGAAACTTTAGTCCCTCCTGCACAAGCAGCCATCACTATGAAATAATTCTGAAATTGGACTATGACACTGACACTAGAGCTAGTATAACAGTCTCAGGAATATAAAGCTGCTATCAGTAAAATATGGTTATTAAGTACTGTGGCAACAGATGTGTGTCCTCACAGTCATCTCGTTGTTTGTATGTTTGAAACGAAGTCCAAATTGAGTTTTAACCAACAAATTTCAAGATTGTCACTCGTTTGTTTTCTAAGACAAAACCTCCATAATATAACCTGAGACTTCATCTTTCACCGCTTTGAGGAATCGTGGCTGTAGTATAGAAATGTGCCAACTGTGCATGGTAGATGATGCAGGAGGCCTGTGAGTTTGGAGCATTATCATTAAAGGTACTATATGTAAGTTTTGACTGCCGCCAAATCGGGTTTTTTTGGTGACAACAGGATCTGGTTGTGGTGATTATATGGCTAATTTCCAAGAGCTTCAGCCAATGTTGCATTCACAACATATAGCAACGCTAGTTCTTCATCCAGTTATGCTGAACTAAGGGCAGACTGGATGTTACGCTGACTCCCAATCGCACAGTAGTGTTATGGGACAGGCCCGGACTAGCTGGTTAGCATACTAACTTTAGTAGAAGAAAAGAAGTGTTAGAAATAGAAGCAACACAAGAAATTTTTGCATTTCTTTCCACTTCTGAAGACAGCCCCTATGAAGTAAAAAGGAATTAGGTTTGGTGCTTAACTTGTAAATAAAAAGCTGTTAATGCTAATGCAGGCTATGTAGAAAAATTTACACATAGCACCTTTTTAAAAACATAAGCTAAGCCAGCTACAGAACCAATTTTACCTCTACCTTATTTTACTATGTAGTCACAGGGGCTAGAGATGTGCATTAGCCGCAAGGTTACGTACACACAGGAAAAACATTCACATCTACTGGAAATTTAGTTTCCAGCTCATCTGACGAGGATGCTGTTTGACTGTTGGAGCAAAATTATACAGATGTACAGAGAAAAAATGGACAAAAAGACCCCAACCAACAGGGTCAGGTTCAGATTCTGTACCTTTTTGCTGTGATGCAAAAGTGTTAGCCAATGAGCGACCATTCTTTGAAATCAAAGGCTTCAGTTTTGTTTAAATACCACCTCTTTCGTTTTGTCCTGTTGTAGAAGGCTCTAAAAAATTGAGGCCTCTTGTCAGACTAGTTAGAGAAATAATAGAACAAAAGCTGCTTCAATTTTCCATATTTTCACCAATGAAATTGGTGTCATTTTCCATTGTAATTATCATAAAAATATGCCCGACGTGTTACTTTTTTGTGTTGACCAGACCTCTGCTTACTTATTTCGGTGCGGTCATAATTTAAAAGCTGTGATAAGTTGATTTGGGAAACTGTTATGTAACCAAAATATCTATAACATTCAGCTGTATTCATGATTTGATGAGAATTCATAGAGGTTTACAAACTGCATGGAGTTTGAGACTGCTTCACAACACAAAAGGAACCTTAAATGCTGGTACTTGTAGTGAGTAAAAGAGGGAGGTCCTCATTCAGGGTCGGCTTAGAGAGGCCTCGGACAGTGACTCAGTACTAAGCTTGGCTGGCTCATTTCCAGGTGCCAGTGGGGAGATGAATCAGGCCACCATCAGACATCATTCTAGTCTTCCATCCAGCTAATAGATTCTCTCATTCAGTACTTGTCCAGTCTAATATTGGACTCCCTCACCACTAGCATGAAACCTTCATCTGTCCCTAACGTTTTCCTAATCCTTGCCCAAATTAATCAGCACTTTCTCCAAACCTGGATGATTGGTTCATCCAGATTAAGTCCACCTGTTGGTCAGCTTAACCATTGCCTAATATTACCCATTGCAGGTACTGGAGTCTGTTATTACAGACAGTGGCAGATAGAGGAGTGTGTGATACATTTAATTGATGACAAGAACCCTGCGTTCCTGGACCTTTATTTGTTAACTGAGCAGTTACTCGTCCGAGTGAATGCTTGTAGGACAGAGGGGAATTTTTATGGCTAAGTATCATGTTCTTGCATTTAGATGCCAGTAAAAAGATTAATTAGTTTTATAAATGTGCATCCAAAACAGGGAATCCCTCCATTCTGTGTTTTACATAAGGTTCCCTGTCAAAGGATTATATGTAACCTTCCTGTCTGTCTCTCCACCAGGGTAACTCTTGCCTTCACGGGTGTAGGTCTCCTTGTTTTCCTCACCTCAATTGTTGGGTTGCTGCCAAATGGAAGGTACGACTGATGACAAGCTTGTCCATTTTAATTTATCAAAAATGTTGGCTTAGACCCCTGGGTCAGTCAAAGTCAGTCATATTATTTTCTGCTGGTTCTTGCAGGATGAAAAACTTTCTCAGTGAGAAAGTCCATTTGATGTGCTACAGAATATGTGTCAGAGCTCTGACAGCCATTATAACCTACCACGACAGGTAAAGGACCGTACACCATTTTCATCTATTTTACCAGAAAGTCTAGCACTTGACTTCCTGGTAAAATATTCACAGCTCCTAACATATAAAGACAAGGTTGGTAAAAGGGAAGGTGGGACACGTGGGAGAGTTGGTTCAGTCTTTAATAGGCTCAGAAAGACTGTATGCAAAAAAAAAAAAGTCATCCAAGTTATCTAATTAAGTCAGATGTACAACTCGTGCTGATGATATCAACGGAAGTAATGAGAGCAAAATAATGATCCCTTTAAGACTCATAGCAACCAGACCGGTTGCGTTAAACTACAGATACTGACAGTAATGTCAGTGCGTTAACGTTAATACCTCGACATTAAACACAGTGTGGTTCACTGACTTAAATCAGCAAGCCATTTTGACACCACAGTGGTGATTATATATCCCAGCCTAATTTTGAAAATGTTATGCTCTATTTTTAAGGAGGTCATGTCATAACTGCAGATATTCTTATAGACTAAAATGTCACCTGTGTATATATTGAGACAAATATTTAATAAAAACACATTTCGCCTCAGAACAAACTCTATTTTTCCTCCCTTTATTTGAATGAGGTATTTCCAGTTCCACTACATACATTTTTCCTGTCAAATTCCCATCGTTGTAGCAGTGCTGCTGTTTCTCACTGGCATCATTTAAAACATTTTTTTTTTTTTAAATGTTCTTTGCCAGAGTTCTGTACTGACGTGCAGTTGTTCCCAGTTGTGGAAATAACTAGTAATATTGCAAACAAAAACGGGGTCATGTACAAATGATATCTTTGGTTTGACGTTATAAAGCATTGTTTATGGTGAAGAAGAAAAAAAATTCCACAAAGTAAGGTTAATGAACAGTTGAAGAAAAACGTGGTACAGAAAGGCACAAACAATTTAAGTTTGGATTTTAAGTTACCATAAATTTGAATCCAGTGGGGTATAATATAGTAAGTCACTCGAATGCTGCATGTCTTGTTCACAGGGTCACATGATTCTTCTTTCTCAGACATGATCAGCTGCAGGCCCTCTTGCCATGACATGAGAGAGGGCTATGTGAAATTACATAATGACAGATGAGTTGTTTCTGGAGAGGAGAAACCAGGGTGTGTTAGCAGTTGCAATGTGAATGTGAGTATGAAAGGGAGGGGGCCTGAGGCTGGACTCAGACTGTCTACATTCATATTCAGCAGACATTATGAGCCTAGGTGCTACACAAAACCCCAGTCAGTAATGCTCTCTTATACACAAAGCAAAATCACATTCATCCAGGCTACAGTTTTAAACCTTTAAAACAAAAAGTGGAGCTGCTGAATTCATCTGGTAGATGTATAGCTGAATAGATAGTAGATTGTGCAGTGGTAATATATGCTGTTACCGTTGGTAGCGTAGGATTTGTTTTGTAAATGAAGAGCAGTTTGTTTAAGTTTGGCACAGTGAGAGTCAAAGATAAACATGAAATCAGAGTGAGAACTTTTAATAACAGGATGGCACATGCAACCGGATGTGGAGGAGGAAGTCAATGCTTCATGTAATTGCCCATAAACTGATGTTTATATAAGTCGGTTTTGTTTTTGGTTAACTGCAGTGCAAACTTGACTGAACTACTTTTATCTTTCTTTTTCATTAATTGAGAAAAGAAACACTAATACGTATAAAATACTCATAAGACAAGTATTTCATCATTTCTTGCGGTTTTCTGAATGTCATCAAGGCCAAAACCTGTTGTAACATATTCCTCTCTAGTCTGGGACTAAAAATACATTAGTGACATAGGAAGTGTTGCTCTCTCTCTCCCCCTCTCTCTCTCTAAGATTGTAACCTTATCTTTGGAATGGACTGTGTGTCCAGATCCTTCATGTCCCTGGTGTCAAACCTTTAACATTGACACCATGGGATGCTTTGTTTTTCACTAGGAAACGCACGAGGCAGCGGACCAAAACATACCCACACTGCCATCAAGATTTATATTATCTCTTAATACTCAAAGTTGTTTTAGTTCTTGTCAATAAATCCTCCAGGAAGTGCCTTCATGGTGGATTAACAGTCTTCCTCTCTCCACTTTACTAGTGAGAATAAACCCAAGAATGGAGGCATCTGTGTCGCCAATCACACCTCACCCATTGATGTCATCATTCTTGCCAGTGATGGCTGCTATGCTATGGTAACTATATTGCAGCCTAGCAGGAAAAGCTACAGAAAACATTGACAGATCACTTTTTCTCCTGGCAGCTGCTTGTCTGTTTAAATTGAATTTCTTGCAGAAGTAAATGTGTTGCTATTTGCATGTGTTTGTGTTGTCTTGTCTTTTGTCAGGTTGGCCAAATTCATGGTGGCTTGATGGGGGTCATTCAGAGAGCCATGGTCAAGGCCTGCCCACACATTTGGTTTGAACGATCTGAAGTCAAAGACAGACATCTGGTGGCCAAAAGGTAGCATCACAACCTTTGTTTTTATTAAGCTTTTGACATTATACGCTTCTTTCACATTTTTTTCCCTTTCAGTGTACAAGACAGTTTCTTGGCATTCAACTACAGTTGTTGCAAAGTAAAATTTTTATATCAAATTTTAGAATCAGTTTGGAAGTTTGACATTTTATTTGTGTAAGTTGCATAGAAATAATAGTTTAAGTAATAACTGACATACTTCTTGTATTGCAGATTGAGTGACCATGTAGAAGATAAATCTAAACTGCCCATTCTAATTTTCCCAGAAGGTGAGCTTGTTCAATGATCTGGTATGGATAGAAAGATTAGTCATCTGGTTTTCTTAAACAGGCTCATAATTCTCAATTTATTTTGTCCTAACTACTCTAAATCCTCAGGTACCTGCATTAACAACACGTCAGTTATGATGTTTAAGAAGGGAAGTTTTGAGATTGGTGCCACAGTTTATCCTGTGGCCATTAAGGTGAGGGTCATGTCTCTTTTTCCTTAGAGAGATGTTATTTTTTTACCTGTTATTTGTTGCTTTAAACCTCAATATTTATGTTTTTCCAATTTTTTCAACACTTTGTGCAAAAAAATAATACTGTCACTGATTGATTAAATATTCTGGTGTGTTTGATCCTTGCAGTATGATCCACGATTTGGAGATGCTTTCTGGAATAGCAGCAAGTTTGGCATGGTCAACTACCTGTTACATATGATGAGCAGCTGGGCAATTGTGTGCAGTGTGTGGTACCTCCCTCCCATGTCTAGAGAGGTGAGACTCCGTGGTCCAAGTTTACCCCCCCCCCCCCCGGCTTGGGTGGCTCTGCTATGTTTGTCATTTGGCATTTTTCTGTTTTACTCCAGAACCTCTCTTTTCTGCTCCTTTCTGTAAAATTCAGGAAGTTGAATCACTGAGAATAACTACTTTTTTGGTTGATTGTGACAATTTCTTTTGAATCAGTTTGTCATTTGGCAATAAATACATTGTAATATGCTGTAACAATAAGCAAAGTGTATATGCAAGCTCTTACACAAAGATTTCTAAACTTACTAGGAACTCCATTTTTTCTATTTTACTCCAGAACCTCTTTTCTGCTCCTTTCTGTAAAATTCAGGAAGTTGCACCACTGAGAATAACTATAAATTTTTGGTTGATTGTGACGATTTCTATTGAATCGGCAGCAAATGACAAGGCTCCATATTTTGATAAAGCTTTTAAAGTTAATAAAAAGCCATGCTACTTGTTTGCCTGTGTTTACATATATATCAATCTTCACCAACAGGAGGGAGAGGATGCTGTACAGTTTGCCAATCGTGTAAAGGCAGCCATAGCCAGGCAAGGGGGATTGGTCGACCTCCTGTGGTAAGATACCACCCATTCAGCTCAATGGTTTCTGTCGCTTTCACATATAAACCCTTTGACTGTCAAAGCATAGTGAACACATGGGTGACCAAGGGAACCATGGAAAAGCACACATGTAATCAATGATGTTAATAACCACTGTATTCACTTTAGGTGACCCAAGCAAATGGCCCTGGTATGTGTGCTCACACACTGCAATGGTTTAATGAGCCTCTTAATAGTACTAAGCAATCACTACTGTTGGACATGTGCTTTTCCTTCTAAAATAAAAACAAGTTTAGGTCTGAAACTTACACATTACTGCTAAATGACAAGTATATCAGATCGCATTTATTAAATTGAGTTTTGAATATAAGCTTAATTACAATGATTGCTGCAGTTAAACTAGAGTCTCAACAAGAGAGTTAGCAAAGTGGTTCAACTTAATATCATTCATTTATTTGGACATCGTTATGAGAAGTTAATACAATGACCACCACTTTGCTGTACTTTCTAAGATCTCTAAGCTTGTGAAGAGCAGAATAGAGGCTACTGTGAGCCACAAGTCACAGCTACTCTGCTACATGTTATTATTCACAAATAACAATATAGAAAATAATATTTTAATTCGGTTCAGTATTCTAATATTTTGTCCTATCACTAATATGTGTGGCAAGTAAAAATATTAGAAAGAGCCTACATTTTGATAAATCCTTTTTTCAGTTGACATATTGACATTTCAGTCACAGGTGTATCCAGGGATTAAGGCTGCATTCCATTTTTAGTGTGCTGATTCCTTGGCCTGCTATTGTGCATGTTTTCCCACTGACACCTGAATCAGTCAGTATGTACTAGAGGTAGCATTATCAGTTACATCTGTGCTTTTTCTGCTGTAACAAATCTAAAAAACATGTAAAGGGGCCCAACCTGTTATGTACAACTCCAACAATTGCAATGTCATAAGTACCACTGAGATGAATTTAACACCTTTTTGACAGGATCTGAGCTACAATTAAGAAAATATAAACTAATAAACACTACAAAGTTAGTGTTTAGCAAAGGATTGTCAAATTTGATTGTGTTTCTTTTGGGACTCTGGTTAGTTCGGTTTTTAGACTGCATATCATGTCATTTGCAGTGTTGGCGTAACTGATTCCGTTGCTAACATTGATGAGCTGCATAACTTTCCAATATATCAATAATTGTCACTAATTACAAACTCTTATAGGGATGGAGGATTGAAACGAGGAAAAGTAAAAGATACCTTTAAAGAAGAGCAGCAGAAGCTGTACAGTAAAATGCTGGTGGGCACCCAAGAAGACCGCAGTCGCTCCTGAAGGACCTGTGGTTGAGGTGGACTGGCTCAGAGACCCACTCGGGGCACCTCTGACTAAAAAGGCAGTCAGCCGGGCTCACCACCTGATGGAGCTCCTGGCCTGGAAAATTCCCTCTCAGATGTCAACAGTACTCCATTTGGCTTCCTCAGTCACTGCCTCAGCCTGGCATGTTCAGTTTCCATCACTGTTACAGGTCTTTCTGAGTCTGCTGCCTTTTGTTGGAATAGCTTGACTGAAGGCTTGCTTGCATTAGAAATGAAAATAAGGTGTGCACAGAAAAAGGGTTTTGTCTTCCTTGGTGGCAATCCTTTGAGGGGAAAAGAACTTATTATTATTATTATTATTATTATTATTAGTATTATTATTATTATTATTATTATTATGATCTATCATTGAGTTCTTGTCTTTGTTTGATAGTTTTGAACTTTTTAATTTTCATGTTACCCTTATGTTTGTATCACACTGTGTTAACATTACAGACCTGATTATACCTGGGACGTAGAGGAGAGTTATTGTAGATAAAACTAGTTTGTTAGAAAGCTAAAACCTATGACTGAGTTGGGGTTTTGCATGACTGGCTCGTGCCCATGTTTTAGGGCACTATGCCAGATTTTGTTACATTTCAAATATTTTTATGGGCTTTTTCCAAGAGAAAAAACTTGTATTTTGAGCTTTGTGTTTTACATTAAGACTTGTATCAACACACGTGGTCACCATAGGATGTACATTGCAGATGAGCTTTGTGATATGTTGTCTGTCGCTGTATTTTTTGTTTTTTGTTTTTTGTTTTTTTTTTGTTTAATTTTTTTTTTTTTAATCCACGGAATGTGTAAATCCTCACATTATGAAGTGGAAATTGTGCGCCCACAGTTACTCTGATGGAGGTTTATGGACTGAGGCAGATATTCCTGTTCCAGCTAATGGAGTTAAAGGGTTTATAGTCCATCCATTAAGAATTCCTTTTGGATGCTTTTAGCATTGTCCCAATTAAGGCCCATTACACACAGGTAGGTATTTAAGATAATGACCATCACAACTGGTCTCCGCACTAAAACAGTTAAAATGACTGGTAGCAGATACATGTTCATACTAATAAACCTTCTAACAGCCATCATGTTTTCATGGGCTTCCTGCTTGTGCAGTGACCATCTTGCCTAATTTATTTTTAAGTGAACTCTAAAAGCTGAGTCTTTATTTCCGCCCTCATCAGTGATCTTTCTCCTACTTGGCAGCCTCTTTGGGTTTCAAGGATGAAATGAAGCTGTGGTTCCGACTCCCCGTAGGCTGAGGTATATGGTGGACAGCCTCGTTGGTTTCTCCCAGAGGCTTTCATCCCTCTAGTTTGCTGTTATCAGGGATAGTCGTTTAGATCGTGTCTGTTCATCAAAATAAATGTTCAAGAATGTGACTACCTTTTACTTGAGTTTTTTGTCAGTTTCTCAGACTGTCAGCCATGATTGGTTTTTCCTCTGATGCAGACACAGTGGTTTTAAAATGTCTCTTAAAGAAGCAAATTAAACTATCTCCCACAATGTGGCTGCAAGTGAAGGTGGAGATGCAAGTACAATATTTCAGATGTACTTTAGAGTTACTTTAATTTGAATTTTATTTTATTTTTATAGACAGGCATTTTCTTCAGATACTTCAGACTCTTTTTAAGCAGCCAGATGAACAAAAACTATAATAAATATGTAATACTTTTACAGTAACTTTTGTGTCTAGAACTTTGATTTTAGTCTTTCTCATCTAAGAGTTTAGGTTAATTTTCTCTTACGGGAAAATATTTTACCTAATGAAATAATTTTTCATTTGATATTTTTGTAATTTACTATTTTTGCTCCAAACAGCCATGCTTTAATTAGCTGTCTCTTTTTTTGTGCTATTCTTGGCTAGCAAGCCAGGAACACCAGTAATATGTCCTGTCTGACTTATTGCCAAGTGGGGCACCAAGCTACAGTAACACAGTCTGGCATGATGATTGAGCGCTTCATTTTGAAGACTATACACTTTTGTATGTATTCCCTGAGCTATTAGGATTAAGTCTTCATCCAATCCCCAGGCTGCCGCTCCTGGCTGCCATAAACTGCCTCGCTCCCCTTTCAGAGATGTTTCCCCCTTTTGTCTTTGATTCCACGCCGTTGATGGACATGACGGCATTATTTTGCATCTGTGTTGCAACAGTTTCAAATGGATCTGTTAACGTCAGTGAATGAGGCACATAATGCTCAGAGGAGGAGAAAGAGGAAGCGGGGAGAAGAGCTCAAAAGGTTGGCTGAGTAAACAACGCCATGGTTGAATAGCTTTCCACCAGCACTATGGCGAGCCGGAGTTAGCTCCCTTGCAATCTTTAATTTGCCCTGGGCTGAACCTCAGAAAGTGTGATGGCAATGATCCATTCACTCCACATGAAGAGTTTTAATGCTCTGTGGTCCACAGGGCAGAGACCAAGCTACTGTAGCTGTTGTAAAACATTGTGGTTACTCTGCTGTTTGTAGAGACTGGAAGCTGTAGGAGGCAGGCTGTTCCACGAAGAAACGACTAAACTACTGCACTGTTGAGTGAAATGTAAGTAAAGGTGACAGTGGTGATTAGGCCTATATGTGATCACACACCTAAGATGAATTCACAGACGAGCCCCCATTGTCTTGTGTGTTTGTTTGTGTATATATATATATATAATATGTATTTGGTAGGCAGGAGTAAAACTCTAGAAGCGAAAGCAAACTGCTCTTGGTGAGAGGATATTTAATTGAAAGAAAAAGGGTTTCACAAGAAGAAAATGACTGACTTCCTGTTGAGACTTCACAGAATGAGCCTGTGGTATGTTGAGTGGTGAGTTGAGGGCCCTTTCAGGTGTTTGTAAAGTCCTCGAGTAGTCAAGAATGTAAATGTACAGATAATTAGATCAGTTGCGATGCGAGACGTGTAACGCGGGTTTCTGTAAAACTAAAATGTGGGGTGAAGGCCCCGACGTCGACCCACCGGCGAGAGAAACTTGACATATCATGAGGAAGACCGTAATTGACTGCTCGCAGCAAATGGGCGGAGCAGCGCGCTTCATAACACAAACACCGCCCGTGAGCGAAGAGCGCCCGGTCCGTTTCTCCGAGGGGTTCGTGAAGGCGGCGGCGGCGGCGGCGGACGCACCGTCCAGCCCGGTTTTAAGTCCCTTAAGTAAGACGCCACCTAAGTCCGATTAATGCGAGGGGGGAAGGCGGAGATCCACGCACCCAGGCCCGCTGCAACCAACCCGGCGCTCCGGCTCGGCTCGACGATGGATGTGAGCGCCGCTCCGGCGTGCGGAGACGACCTGAGACGACAGCCCGCCATCGGCAGACGAGTCGGACCAGAAGCGCCGCGGCGCCGTCAGTGAGATGCTGGCGCGCCTCGCTCGGCCGTAGACGCGATTTCGGGCCGCGACGGTTCAAAGCCTCCATAAGCTCCCGGAGAGTCGCCGCCCCGGGGTCGGCCTCGATCGGCGGGCGGGCGCCGCGGAGTTCCCTCGGTCGGTCGGTCGGAGGTGGATCGTTAACATGGAAACGTTCACCGACGTGCTGCTCGTCACCGCCAATGTCGGGTCTCTGTTTGACAATGTAAGTAGCGGGCGGGCGGGCGGGAGGCAGGATGGAAACCGCGCCGGGCTCGAGTCCTGCCGCGGGATTACGCTTAATGCCGTTTGGTCGCCGGGGGAATGCTGTAGTTAGTGGAGAGGGCAGAGGAGGCAGGGGTGTGGGGTCTCTTTCCTTTTTACCTTGAGCGTCCTCCATCGCTAGTGAACAGCCGTAGGTTGGAGGATGACACCAGGCTCCTATTCATTCAAGAGTTCATTCCTCTTATGTGTATGTCGCCGCACGGTCGAGTTACTCAGCCGCGTTTCTCTGTCAGCTGTCAGTAGCATGTGCTCAGTAGCGTTCATCCGCTGCCGACTTGAAAAGAAAAGAAAAGAAGATGAAGAAGATGATGAAGAAGAAGAAGAGGAAGAAGAAGAAGAAGCAGCCACGAGCCAAAGTTTACGGTGGGACGCGCGAGTCTCGGGCCTCACGTGACCCACGCGCCGTGCGCGTGGACCGGTGGGTGACCCCCGTGACCTGTCAGGTACAGTGACCCAGAGGTCAGACAGACACGCAACGAATAGCAGGATAAAATGTTCTCCAAATACTCCCGGGGTGGAAACCGACAGCTACGAGAACAGTGTCGAATAAAAATGTTTCATATTAACATCATATATGTAGTGAGAATGTACTAAAATCATGGGGAAAGGACGGTTCTTTGTGTGTTTGTGCTGCCCTTCTTTGGCAGAACATTGTTACTCTGAAAGGCGATCCCTGGTTTAGCAAAAAAAAAGGTTCAGTGGTCTGTTTACGGCAAAAGTTTATTTTCATTTCTTATTGTCCCCCCAGCGTCAGTGACATCTCAGCTCATTCAGTATTTGTGTATGCGTGATCCCTGGGGTCTTCCGGCCTCTGTACCCCCTCTGTTTTGTAGGCTAGATGAATTAGTCCTATGTAGACCCTCTCCAGGTGCCCCCCCCACCTTTATCATAGCCACCTCCCTCATCACCTGTTGCAAATCACTGGTTCTAATTCCAGTATAGGCTGTATCTGTGTTACTCATTTTTAGGATCCTTATCATTCTGTATAGAATTTACAGCTCCAGTGGTATCACTCATATTCATGTTACATAAGTTGTAGTTTATAGCCTAGTATTAGATGTTTATATCTTTTAAAAATTACAAAAATAGCATTTTTTTTTATAAGGGTTTAAAGAGGTCTGACTGTCATTTAACTATTCTAAACACTTGGCTAAGTGGTTTTCAGTTTTGGCCGAGGTTAGGTTGACAAAACTTTTAGACAGAGGAGGGAGGAGGGCTCTTACACTCATGGAAATTTGGCTCAGGACCATGTTTCCGGTTGCCCGATCTGACTCCAATGAAAACATGTTAGATCCCATTGTGGGAGATATGTAAACAGATGAATATCTTACCCAGGGGAATTTAGCTTTTCTACTTACGTAGGCCCACCTATTTCTATAAACAAACACTTATAAACGTTCACTCAGCCTTTGGGATAAGAGCAAGACCTTAAGCACATCACAGGGTAAATCCTATTGCTTTGCAGTACTGGGGTAGATGAGTGTCCTGTCAGAGCAGCTCAGCCGGTGAGACGTTCATTCTGAAGGCTGCTCTGTGCCACATTTGTGTGCCACACTGTGAGCAGTGTCCTGAAGACTATGTTTATTGTTTCTTGTGAGCTTGGGTAATGAGTCTGTATAGACTCCGTTGCAATGAGTTGATGTTTTTGTTGAAGAATCCTTCCCTTTATTAATACAAATGATGTTAGACAAATGATTGTCTGCAAGGGTCTTAGTTATGGGAACACAGTGTTGCCAAAGACGCATTTCAGCTAATTTGCCCAAGAATTATTGGACATCTTGGACCAAAAAAGCTTTAACTTAATCACTAGGCTGGATTCATTATGGCTAACATTTTCTTTGGAACAGTGCTGCCACTGAAGCCCGCTCAGGACATCTCTTGCGCGATGTGCCTGGTCTTGTTGTCTGACACAAGGTTCAAGATTTTTGCCACAGAGAGGAAGAACATACTGTTTTATTGCTGGATTGTGAATGTTGACTTTCAAGTTTTACCCTACCAATTTTTAATCCACTGTATTTCTCTGATTCATTACAAGCAAGCGGAATTGCATCATGAGTATGATTGCTATATGAACTTTATATATAAAGCATATATGTTATAATGATATATGAATGAATCAGGTTCCCAGACAGACCAAATGGTATTGTCCAGTGTTTGTCTTCCTGAGCACACACAGGCTGTGTTAATAGTCAGAATGACGTGAGAGGAGTCCTTCAGGTCACAGTGGCCGAGTTGCAGTCACCCATGCTGCACTCTCATGCAAATATGCTATGCAAAGCCATTTCTCAGGTGCCATGAATGCACCTGGGTACGCAGAAGACTGTGCATGACCCTGCACCTACACCACGGGCCAAATTCTGACACCGGAGTGTAACATGCCAATGCTAGAGTTAACGAGGGGAGTTGTCGTCAGTTGTCGTTCAATGTACCATTCATTGCCTGTAAATAGCCAGTGAATCTAGTTTTAGGGTTAGGAAGCATTCTCTGGTATGAGAACCGGAAATGCAGTAAGCTTACTTACGATCAGAGCAAAACATTTCATTTTACAGGTGTGTTGTTCACTCCCTCTGTGGAGAGCTGTCAAGTTGTTGTTTTTTTCCTGTCACAAATCATTAAAATTAGTAATTCCTCATTTTACTGCTGAGAATATCAATATTAGTTTGAAGCAGCAACTGCAAGGCAATACTGTAGGAAGAGGCAACTGATGAACCAAATCTCAACATCCAGAAATTCTATGACATGAAAGGAGAAATATCAATACCAAAGAACATATTTTTAATGTGCCTGCAACTCCACTTTAATTGATAAAAATTGGCTCATTCTTCAGCACAAACTCAGTGCGGCTTTAATATCTTCAGAGTGAATGGAAGTCTAACTCTTGCTCCAAACAGGGAAGGATCTGCTAAGTGAGCCTCAACTTTGTTTGACACATTGCTGTGTGTACAGTTTACGTCCCTGCTTTTACCGGATGCAATATTAAATACACCTTCAGAGATGTGGTGTGGATGGTGGCCAGACTATGACAGCTAAACTTGAAGGAGATTACATTCTGGAGCACACAGCCAATTGGCTGCACAGGATGATCTATCCAGAAAGTCCTTGTTTGTTTTAACTTGCTCAGAGTTAACATTAGCTTGGCGTATTTCCTTCCTGTGATTGATGACAGTTTGACTGTAATTAAACTTGTTTTCTGCTAGTTGGCGATGTAATTTTAAACCCAGAGGCTACGATTTTTTCTTTTCTAATCAATAAAGATGTTCTTTTTGTGTATACCATTAGAAGGTTACCATTAAAACTGACTTGTTTTGTGCAGTTGGAGCAAGACTTCAAAAGTAAGGCTGCTCTTATCAATATTTTTGTATTAACAAAAAAATTAAATGTCTACGTGTAATGTGAAAGGAGTTACTTGTAGTGACAAAGCCACAGGTAATTATCATTTGCCTCTGAAAAGTTCCCTTCAGCTTTACAGAGCCTGTTTCCCCCCACTGTTTTGATTTTATGGCCCCCAAATTTATTATTATGATTGACTCTCCCAGCGCTCATCAGTGTTGTTTCCTGCTGAATGAAGATAATGCTATATAGATACATGTAGCTAATGCTACATAGTGTCTATAGCATTAGCTTGCTAACTTTGTTAGGGTTAGCTTACCGGCTAAAATTGTTAATACAGTATATACAGTGATGCTAGAACAGGTTCCTGCACAGTATATGGATTATAAACTTTGTGTGCGATAGCGCCATCTTAGGATGTGTCAATGGGCAGCTGTTTGCTGCCATGTTTGCTATAACAACTTAATAAGGAAATTATTTGTTAATTTTGTGTTTACATGCTGTTGCCCTGCCACCAGGTGGCCAAAAAATGAATACAGGTTTAATATTTTGATTTTGTATCATTTCTTCAAGAAAGTTTGATGATTTTTCTCTATTATTTTATAGTTGGGTGAAATTCAAAGTGAATGGTTGCAAGAATTGTATAAGGTAAGTAACAACTAATTCAGTACAAAATAATTCAGTAATAGATTTATTATTTCCACTCATTACTGACAGTGTTATATTTTTCTCTTAAACTTTGCTGACAGTCAGGCTCCATGTTCCTCTAGAACACAGATACTGTGCTGATAACTAATAACGTAGCCGTACAAGGCCATCTGCTTAAATTCAATGACAGAAAAACTCCACATTACCTTTAATGGATCATTAGCTTAATCCTGCAACACGTGCCGACCCTCTCCTATGCTCGTCACCCTGTAACGTAACACCTGTAGACTGAAACTATTAGCTGTGCTTTGTTACAGACAATCCAAAGCTACAAGCCACAGTTCATCGCCCTGCACTTCCAGGAGGTGGGGGGAAAGGACTACATGGTAAACATGGGCCATGCAGAAAACTTCTTCTGGTAGGAGATTAGTATGCTGTTCATAATCCATGTTACCTTGCAAAGTCATAGTCTTTCTTCAACATTTATTTGATTTCATGACAAACTTTCCTGCTTCTTTCTTTATACATTTCTTGGATTTAAAACACTTGCTGCCATTATTGATAAATGTGTTGATTATTCTGTATTAACCAACTATCGTTTAGTATAATAATACATCCGAAAATGGTGAAAAGTTTCCATCACAATTTCCTAAATCCCAAGCTGACATATTTGAGAAATGATTTTGGCAGGAATGCTTTAAAAAATGACTACAAAAAATTAAATCATTATCAAAATTGTTGCAGATTCATTTTCTCTCCATCAACTAATAGATCAATCGCCTAATATATTCAACCCTACATCCAACAGAAAAAAGCTTTTTTGTTCTGATGCCTAATGTTGATCTGTTTTTGTCCGTTGTTTCCAGGAGCATTGAGTCCAATGGGGAAATGAAGGACTATGACAGAGTCTGCATTTATGTGGACAACCAATTCCAGGCAGAAAACAGTTTCACGGTACGAAACGCGCAAACATTTTCTCAGAGGGGTCGAAGTACTTCATACCTGCTTCCACTAGATGGGGTCCTCCTCCATGAAAGTGCTCTGTGGTGGTTGCAGGTGTAGTGGCGTGTACTCAAGGAGCTGGTTGTAGACCCAAGTGGAGCACCACAAAAAAAAAATCCTTTTGTCAGTGTAACACAGATTTTGGATTGTAAAACAGGTTATATCGGAGAATGTTAAAGTCCTTTTTGAGAAAGTTAAGGCAAGTTATGCGCATACGAATATGTCATTGTACACTTGGCTTATTTATATATGTGTATTTAATCAGTTTAAAGGTATATATTCACTGTGACAAGTATGGACAGAGAACAGCTCCCTGATACAAGAACTGATGGCATTTGATTGCTAGACAGGCTGAAATGTGAGATGAACATTTTCATCAGAAATCAGTTAGAATGGAGTGAAATTCAGTGGGCTCATAAGATGTCAAAAACTCACTACAAAAGAAATCTGACTGTAAAAAAAAGTGTATATTTTATCAGCAATTCTCTATTGAATAAGCTCAATGGCCGTTACAGGATATTTTGATCAAACAGAGATTGTCTAACTCAAAGTTTTCCATTTCCAGTTCACACTTTACACAATCAGCCCTTACTGTACTCTAATAGCTGTGCAGATTTGTTTTCCTTACTGGAATCTGATTTGTTGTGTGTGTGTGTGTGTGTGTGTGTGTGTGTGTGTGTGTGTGTGTGTGTGTGTGTGTGTGTGTGTGTGTGTTGGGTTTAACACATCAATGCCCACTGCACAATCTCAGACATGTGCAAAGCTACAGCCTAATATACGGGAAATAGATCTCAAAGGTACGGTGTGAAACAGTGCAGTAGTTGCACAGTATGGGCAGAGACGGAGGAGATGTTCTCAAAGACAGGTTTGTTGAGTCACTTATGCCACTAACTACATCTCTTAGCGTCGTCTGTTAGTAAACCCAGAATCTGTCTCTGTAGCTGAAGTGTGAGCTGGTGCTCCTCGTGATACTAAAGGGCCATTACAGAGCTGCTGGGATGTTGCTCAGGTCACAGGCTCAGCCTCCATCTCTGCACCGTTCCTGAAAGCCAAAAATGATTTTTTTAGAACTGAATTATGTTTGTTGTTGCTCATTGTGGGTTTGCCAGCACTAGTTTGTCTGAAATTCTGCACTAGTTGGGAGTAACACCTCCACAGCAGAGAAAAGTGGCCGAGTATCTCTCGGACTATTAACCCTTACTCCTCCCAGGTGATACCCTCACACTAGGTGTCTGACAGTAGGGGTCACTGGCTTCATCTGTAGACTGAAGGTGCGTGAAGTAAAAAGGGGAAAGTCAATGGCCAGGTGTGGGGGAGACAGGCCAAACTCAATACATTTAACTCTAGATTAAAACTATTGATCTCAGCCTATTTGTGCACAATAAATAAAGTGTGAGGGGGGTTGGAAGACAGCTGGGACTAAGTTTCCCCTGCGCTCGAGTGTTTGCACCCTCCACTCTTTGCCCTGAGAGGGCTGCTACCCCCACCCACTGCTCCTAATGCCTCATTCTCATTTCGTTGGTGCCACCTGCATTGATTTTCAATTTGTTTCCCCTTGGCTGTGGATAATCAGTTATATGGCCAAGAGAGAGTTTGGGGGGTTCTCCTTCCACAGGAGCTGCAGGAGTAGAGGGGGCAGACTTGCATGCATTCCCAGTACAAATGGTGTTTTGATAAAAAATCACTTGTAAGTCAATATTTTTTTATTAAACTGTGCACAAACCTGATTGATTAAGATAGGTGTTTGGCGGAGTATGTGGAGGAGAACGTGGAGGAGAATGTGTATCTGTGTTTGAGTGTGTGCATGTGTGCTTGAGTGTACGGTTCAAACACAATATTTTTACTGATCCAACATAAACTAGACCAGATTTAGATTTTTTGGAGCTAACTATCAGACCATAGTCCTTGAATTGCCTCCAAGAAAAATAATTTTACATAGTTTGTGAGCTACAGTAACAACATAGCTTTTTCTAAACTTGGCTTCTCAGGAACATTCTTCAGTAAGCATTTAGTTTAATTAAAAAAAACCCAAAACAAAACAAAAACCCTTTCAGACTAGTTTGAATAATTCTCTGGCCATTCCCTAACCTCGTTCCCATAGTTTGGACAAGTTGGTCACTAATTGCTGCTCACTGGAGCCGACAACGGAGACTCTTCCATTTTATTAAATGAGAATGACTTTGGCACTGAAGATAAATGATCTCTTCAGGGAGAGATCTCTCATGCTCCGGTTGGATGAGGAGGGGGGTGGGCTGCGCGGTGGTCCGTCACGCCCCGAGCCCTCTGAGCGCCAGCTTATTTTTCTTCGGCCCCCCAGTCACAGCGGCAGCATTGGCAGACAGCAGGCCTGCTGCTTAATACCTTTTAAATTGTTTTAATTTTCTGTCTTTATTGATCGCACAAGGCATGATTAATCAGATCAGTGGAGCAGGCAGTTAGTACATTAAAAATTGTCAGTCCCATGTCAGGGATGATTAGGTACTGAAGTGTGTGCATGAGGGGCAGTATGTGGGTGTGCCGTGCAGTTTTGTGTGCACTTTGTACGTCTGAATTCTTTAAAGTTTCATGTGTCTTTGGGCGAGTAACAACATACTAGGTCGTACTGTATCGTTCAATACAAGGCTCACAATTCAGCTCACATCATGGGGAAATGAAGAGCTCAATTCATCATCTCAACCGCTGAGATGATTTCTCCTGTTTTTGGCGACATATTTAGTTGATTTGGTTTCATTGTGGATGACTGCTGAGAAACGAAAAAGATAGAGCTAGTTTTTATATATATGTTTTTTATATTTAATACTTTTATGAAGTTTTAAGCTATATTTTGAAAATGGAAATGTGTAAGGTTCATGTTCAGGCACTCCTTAGTTTAACTACATTGAAAATAAATTCTGATGTTACTGACAGCATTTTAAATGAAGCTTATGAAGTCGTGTTTTTTGCTGGACAAAGATTGTCAAAATCCTGCTTTTGGTCATTTTCTCGTGTTCTTTGCAAGCAGGCGTCTCCAAAAATAATAAAATTAATGTTCCATTCTAACATGATTTTTCTTGCCCTTCAGCTTACATTACATACTCTAACTTGTGTTGCTCCAATGTGCATTTATTAAAAAAATCTAAAATTTATGTCCTTTATTTCTGTGTCCCCAAAGGCTCTGGGGAGCATGTACTTCATCCACAAGACACTGAAAAACATCTATCAATATGACTTTAAAGGTACAAACATTACTTCTTATATGTAACATTTACATTGATTGTAATTATATTATTCTTCATGAATATCTGATAGATTTATATGGCTTTTTTTCCTTCAGAAAAATAGAGGAGGAAGTAGACTTCGTACACCTAAAATAGACAACTTGAGGGCTCAACGTAAACCAGTTTCCTTGAATCCTGTTCTGTTTTGGCAATGGCTCAAATATGGCTCATACCATTAAATGCAGTTAGAGCCGTGTGTGTGATTGGCAAGATTCTTGTCATTTTTTAATATCAGGAATAGCAAAACATTTCTCTGTGTGTAATGACAGTTTGATGGCCACCCCACCTGGCCAGATATTTGCAAAGAGCCCGAATTTATTTTCTTGCTGCATAGTCCAGTCACGTTAGGTGTGAAAAAGCTCCTCAGAAAAGCTTATGGAAGAACCATAAACATCCAGGAGCTGCCACTTGCTGTGCGGCTCAAACCGATTGTTGTTCACCAAAGGCAGTCTAATGGCTCGCTTATAGATTCTCTCATCATGTATGCCGCTCTGATGAGGTTAACACCAGTTTATTGATTGCTGTTTGCATGTTTTCTCACTCTTTTACATGTCAAACCCCTCTTCCCCTGCCACTTTCTGCCTCCCTCTTACAGTTAAGGATTTTAAAGCAGTGTCGGGACAGAACAAGCACGTGGGCTCTCTGGACGGGGTCACCACTGTGGAGAAAGAAAAATTCCCAAAGAATTTCTGGCCTGATGTGAGTATGTATGCGTGAGTGTGCATCTGTGTATGCCTGCATTTGTGTGTCAATGTGTGTGTGTGTGTGTGTGTGTGTGTGTGTGTGTGTGTGTGTTTTAGCAGGTTTAGGGAGTGGTACCTGTGCGCCAAAGGGAGATGTTGGGACAAATGAGTCTACTGGGGCTGTAGGGACTGTCTGCCTGTTCTGACAGGGAGATGAGACAAATTATGTGAAAGAATCAATAATTATCAGTTTGGCCCTTCATAGACAAGGCAGACTGCTGTTTACCTACTGACTTTGATTTGTGTCTGTTGCAGTTCAAGTGGTCCAGAAAGGGCTTCATGAGGACCCGTTGGATCATACACAACCAGTACGTACTGTACACAGACCTCACCTTGATAACCAGTCAGGGTTCAACTCTTTTCTCTTTTACTTTTGTTTTTAATTGACTTGCCCATGTGTTGGAACACTGTCCTGATAACAGAGCAAAAGTCCTTCTTAGTCTGATCCTTCTTGGAACCATAAAGATTGCTTTGAGTTTCATTATGTCTCCTCAGAGGAGACTTATTAAAAACAACATTTACGTCAAGTTTTGCCAAAACCCAAAAACTTATCTTACTTTTAGACATATGAAAACAGCAACTCAAATCAATAATTTTATATTAACAATGGATGGGGCTTCAAATGAAAGCTGATGTTGCTTCATATATGCTGGATGTGTAAGTAGGTTCACTTTATCAACTTTATTAGGTGGTAATGTGTCAGTTTTGCATTTACAGTTTGTTTTTGCTGACTCAGAGAGGCCAAAAATATTACTGAATGCAGTTCAAATTGTAAAGGTACTCTAAAGAAAGGCAGCTGCAGAAGAACTGTCCCTAAAGATTTCACAAAATTTAGACAGTAAATATTTGACTAGACATTTGATACCCATTTTTGATACCTGACAGTTTTCACCATTTGGGTTGTACCACAAAAGTTATGAAGTACAATCCCCAGCCCTCCCTCATAGTTTTTCACAGAGTTCTCATCACATTTAGAAATTATTATTCACTTCTGCAACATTGGCTCAAATTCACACCTTCTGGTATCTCATCACCAAAATCACTATTTTCTTTAGTTTTGTCCCCTGTCGATGTTGCAACAAAAACTCTTCCACTGAAATGAGAATGCACTAAAAATAGCCCTAAAAAGAAACAGGATAAAAGACACAGTGCTACTGGTACATCCTGTGTTTTCTGACAGCTGTAGTCACTATTGGCTGTTGTTACCTGGGGATTATAACAAAAGAAACCCACAATCTGTGTGCTACAACATCATGCTGTGAGTCAACACCACTCGTTGTTCTGATGCACATTAATTGTTTTCCAGTGACAGCCAAAGAAAAGGAGTGAACGCAGGGCACAAAAGACAAATGTGCTTGTTTGTGGACTCAGAATTAACATGAGTGCACTCACTGATAAGAGAGCTTCTCATAAGTGACACCTGTGTTGGCACACACTTTCACATGCACGTGCACACACGCACATGCACACACACTCACACACACACACACACACACACACACACACACACACACATACAAACACACACACACACACATACAAACACACACACACGTACTCAACCATCAGATGTCAGGCTTTATCAGATTGTTTTCTGTTTTCCTTCTCCACCTGCCACATATCATATTTTGTCTGTGTGCGTGTGTGTGCGTGTGTGTGTGTGCGCACTCACACGCATGTGTGTTTGTTCTTCAGAGGTCTGGACCTGGTCAATGTCCACCTGTTCCATGATGCCTCCAACCTCACTGCCTGTGAATCAAGTCCTTCCATTTACTCAGCCAACCGCAAAAACGCCCTCAGATATGTCATCAACAGGTTGGATTTGCAGCTGCACACAACTATAAAGAATATGACTGTAAAACACTTAAAAGGAAAATATGCACTTAGTTGAACCGTGAAGTACAACTCAAGACCTGATTCAATGACCTCTATGAATGGAAGATGTGTCCCGGCTAATATTATCTGCGGCTTTTCTTTTCTTGTAAACAGGAATTTACAGAAACTATTCTTAAAATATTATCATATTTTTGTGAATTGGTACATACTCAAAATAGGTTTTAAAAAAACAAAGACCCAATAATCTGTGTAATTTCCTTTCAGGATATCAGACAGCTGCTACACTCCACTGCCTTTCTTTGTATTTGGAGATTTCAACTTCCGTCTGGACACACTTAGTCTAGTCCAGGTATTTAACAAAAGTCCTTTTTCCTCGAGCTCATGTGATAAGGAAGTGCATTAGACTGGCATTTTGACAAAGGCCCTTCCTTGTGTGTTTGCTTCTGTGAGCAGCATCTGTCCACTACGGCAGATGTTCAGACAGTGAAGAAGGATAGCAGTAATGAAGTGGAGAAAATCATCTGTGAAGAAAAAGACAACAACCATCAGGTGATTAACTCCGTCAGTTAAGACAACGGCTGACATGTCATTTTAAGTACTGCTTTCACTTTACTTGCCTTCACTGCTTGTGTAGGTACTGCTCCAAATTGAAGAGAAGCTGTTTGCCTACGTGCACCAAGCATATTTCAGGGAGGACAACGTCCCATCGGTGAGAACAAGATCTCAACTTTCACCCACAACAGGCTGTTTAGCGATAATCTGGCATGTCTTTACAGATTATAGATTAGATCCTATCAATGTAAATAAAGCCTATGAATGACAGCACAGTAAATACAAAAGATCTAAGGTACACAAAACTGTGATATCTTTGACAGTTTCACCCATGCTAAAGTTGTACATGATTATTTTTATTGCGTTGAGATTAGCCATAGTACTAATCACTAATGCCCATCCCTTCCTCAGCTTTTGAAATATGACAAAGAAGTCGAAGCCTTTCATGATGTTATTAGGGAAGAGGACATCAAGTTTCCACCCAGGTGAGACGACTTACTGAACTATTTGCTTAAAATATGCTGTGCGGAACCTCACAACTCAGTTTTTATCCCTCACATGTGCTTCACTTTCTTTTATCGCCTTTCATCCTCAGCTACCCCTACAGTGAAGAGTACACTAAACCGACCCAGTACATGAACACTCGCTGTCCTGCCTGGTGTGATCGTATCCTCATGTCGCACACTGCACAAGAATTCATCCACAGGGTCAGTCAATACTTACTGTAATTGTATTTAGGGCTGAAATTCACAACCTTCTGCATGTTATCTGTTTAAACTTCCACACAGTGCAGGATATACTTTCTGGTAAAGGCTTATATGTACAGAGAGAGTTTGATGCAGGATTGTAATTTGCTAATATGTTGTTTGTTTTCAGATAAGGATTTTATTAGTAAGGAATTCATTACATGACTAATGTTATTTATCTTAAAAGCTAACTAAAGGATGTGTTATTAGTTGGTACGTTAACTGTGAAAAAGACAATCATTAACATATTTACATCAATTATTTTTTTCCTTGTAGTCCTGTTGCTTAATATGTGGTGATGTAAAATCGGACTTCAGACTGATTTCCCTCTGAGCGATAGTTGAAACTTGCTACTATATACTCTTAGCATCATGCTAAAGATTTCACCATGTGAATAATAAAATTGTGGAAAACATGGCACCTTGTGTGTAATGTCTCCAGTTAGAAAAGATTTTTTTTTTTTTTTTTTTTTTTTGGCATTGTCATCATATGGTCATGTAATGCAGCCCAGGCAAACCTGTCCATCTCAACATCTGTTGTGTCCCGTATTTTGCTTTATTACTTGTCCAAATGATATAGAATTTCATTCCTACTTTTCAGAGAGATGATGGTGAGAGGGGCGTTGTTTACAACACAGTGGGGCCTAATGTCTGTATGGGAGACCATAAGGTAACAGTTTCAAAAGCATGTATAAGATGAAAGCAAACAAAGCAGCCATGCAGAGTAACTCTGGTGTGTTCTTGTGTTTTTCCTGTAGCCCGTTTTCTTATTCCTCTCACTGAAAACAAATGGCCATTGACTTGATCCTTCTCAATGGTAAGAGCATGTGCCAGTGTATGTGTGTGTGTGTACTGTACAGCACGCAGAGATGTAGATGTGTCTATGTGCTGATTCCAGAGGGAGCGTTTGGTGTTTGAGAGCGATCACAGTAATCTAGCTCCCGTCCCTGGAGAGCCATAACCCAGGCTGGCCCAGCGGAGTCAGGGTATGAACTAAGATGAAGTGCCTGCGGGACACAAGTGCTCCTTTGTGTCCAGTGTAGTTGGAGCACAGGCGATCAGCACCTTTCACTGATCTATGTCTATTGAATCTTCTCCACTGTCACTGTGGCTACACACAAAGTGCATCGCTGGCCCGCTTTTCATTAATTACCATCTGGATGGTCGGCCGGAGAGACATACATTGTGCCGGACAGCATATTGGCATTTTTACGGCCATGATTTTGTTTTCCTGCCGTTTAAATTTATTTTTTAAGGATGGACTGCTTTTTCATGAGGGTCCCTCTTCACAAGGCTAAAAAATGATGAGTTACACACATTGAAGGGACTCCTTTGCTAGGTGATACTTTGAGGCACAACAAGTTCATGTCAGTACATCCGTAACTTGGTTTTTCTACGGCTACATTTTAGCTCAAAGCTATCTACTCTCGTTCCAGTAATTTGTTTCTTTTGGCATATAATGTATGATGTGTATGTATGTGTTTGTACATGTGTTGCCTCTCTGCTGCAGGTCCCCTCCTCGGAGCTCCACCACAATATTAGTACTAGAGGGTAATCAGCATGACGGTTGCTCACCACAGCCCACCTGTCAGCCAGCAGCAGGACTGGACTCAGTTAGCCTGCACTGTCATCCTGTCCTCACATCACTGGTTTCTCAAATCTGCTCTCACCGCCATGTACTGTGGTCCGTAGCTTTAGTGACCTGAGCGCATATTTTTCTGCCCCTGTCATGAAGGCCAGATTCCTCTCACTCTCAGAGCTGAGAACCCAGTGACACTGAGGATGTTCTCTAAATTCCTGCTTTGTTTTCTAAATGCGACCAAACAGTGATGTAAAGTGTGTGACTCTGGACCAGGCCCTTTACCAGGGTGTGTAAATGCATATGCAAAATTTTCTTAAATTTTTGATCGGAGTGATTCTTGAAAATATGCCTTTTGTTTGTTTGTTTTTTGTTTGTTTTTTACAGGCAGTGTCAGAAAAAAAACCTAGCCAACGCATCACTAATCTACTCATTCCTCACTGACCGTAAATAATTTATTAAATCCCACCCAGTTAGTCAGTCAATGCAGTAATAACTGAACGGGACAAATTCCATTGAGTATGTTTTGAACTAGAAGTTGAATTCAATCAATCATATTCCAGTATAAAGAAACATAGTGCAAGTGACTGGTAGCTAAAGGTTCAGATGAATATTAGAGTTATCATAAGTAACGCTGTATGTAAAAACAAAAGAAAATTCCTTTATGAAACTAAAAAATATGGGAATTTTAATATCAGGTATTGGACATCAGTCCTACCTACTAAATGTGTTTTATACTATTTTTAGTTCAGTTGTCTTTTCTTTTTTTTTTTTTTTTTTTTTTTTGAGCATTATTTTTACATCAGAGACGAACTTAGTAGAGGAACCCAAGAAGGGTTGAATCGAGGGTAGCTGGTCTTGGTTAAAGCTACTTGGAGACATTTGACCTCTGATCCAAGAGGCTTCTTCAAATCTGAAACTGATGTTGCTACAACCGAGTCCAGTAGCCCTCGATTCGTCCCGTCTTGGATAACCATGACCTGGGTGACTGAGACTCTCCACAGACCCAGTAGAGGAATGCTGCTATCTTTGCTTTCCTGTCGACATCTTTGGTCAGATGTCCCCTGTAGATAAAACATAGTTTGAGGAGGATTTCTTACTGACATGTTGGAATTTTTCGTACATGTAGCCACTTCACACGCAGCAGCTTTAACTTTGTCAGATGTCTCCTGATAACATAGAAAAATCAGTGTCCGAATAGGTTTTTAAAAATGGGTATGAAGTTTTTATTAGAGATATAATTTCGAAATGACACTAGACAGTCAGAACATTTAAAGGGCATTTACAGAAACAACGCACTAACTGTAACCACAGCGGTTTTGTCTGGTTATGAATATTGTGATATGGGCTAAATTTATTAACAACGCCGAAACAGAATCATTCACCCTTTTAAATTAACAGAGAGATTCTTTCTCTGTATCAAATGTAAATTTATACCAAGTGCTTTATCCCACAAGCTACTACTTAGCAGTTCTCAGTTTGTCAGTTTTTAGGTGACCTCACTCGGAGAAACCACTGTTCTATCTCGACATCTATCTAGATATCAACCTCTTTTCATTGCCAAAAGAGTTATACTCTAGGCCTCACGTGTTTACTTATAACTGTAGTTAAGGAATGTGGCCGTTTGACTTACATGGCTTCACTAAAACTTCACAAAATCCTGAATATATGCACCCCTGCACCCACATACAACACAAGAGTTTGATTTTGGATTTCTTTGATTTTTTTTTCCCATTTTGTTTCCGTGATTCATAGTCTCATACTGTAGCACTCGTGCTAAAATATATTTTCGATGTGTGGATTGTGGGTTTGAATTATTATTTTTTTGTCTGGCTTTAATAATGAATGAGAGAAATTAAAAAATGTTTGTGGTTTGTTACTTATTGTACTTTGATTTTTTTTGAGTGTTTAAGTTGTGTAAAAGTTATTCTGTAGTAAACAGCTTGTGGTACAGCATTCAGTACACATTCATACAAAATTTCTTTTTCATGCATATATTCACAGATATTCATATTAAGTTTGGACTGTCAGTTATATTTATATAGAGGGACTGAAGCCTGACCATAACATGATTAAGTTAAGATTCAGTGCAAATGTCTGTGTAGACAGCGAACAGTTTGTAAGTAATACATTTTTAGCATTTCATTGATGACCAGTCATGGGACTGGAGTTGGTTATAAGACTAGTATTACCTTTAGATGACTGTGGTCCAACACTACACCATTGTGTTAATTCTTTTTTGTAAATAAAATATTACCCTCATAAATATGTTGTGTTATTATTTATTGGTCTTAATGTCACTGCACTACAAATGTATTCTGTATTGCAACACATAGTTAGGGACTTGAGATTGACAGTTTTGGCTTTTGGGAAAAACCACAATCATTAATTTATGATTAATTTTCGTCTGGCCTTTCTGTGGAAACGTTTTTTGGAAGATGTGATCAAATCCATCCACTACCTCATTGGTAACATTACCCTTATAAAGCCGATGCACTTGAAAGGCCAGGCAATAAAATACTGCACACCAAAGGCTGTATTCCCCTAAATCCTGCTTTTCTGATTGTTGCTGATCTTAACATTACTGTTTCTAACTGGAGTAAAGATAACAAGAAACAAATAAACAAATTACACCTTTATTATTACATTTTCACTCAGTTGTTATGAAGAATACAAAGCATCCTAATGCTGACTTTTCTAGTGGTCAGATGGAAGAAATGTTAACCACAGTCATGCAAAATATACTTTCTGCCTGTGCCAACTTAACACAAGGTGTGTATTATTGTATGTTTGCGTTACACATTGAGTTTCTATAGTTTTCCAGAATTCAGCCATGGATTGAACTGCACTTATTTTGTGGCAGAAGAAGAATTGCATCCAAGACAGATGAGGTATCAAGCATGCCCTCTAAAGCTGGAATGGGCTGACTATTTAGAACAGGTTGTTCAGACTGAAAGTCTTCAAAGACCCACAAATCAAAAGACTGATTCTCACCCGTATCGCCTTTCTTTTTTTGTGTGTAGCTTGACAGAGATAAGCCCGGATTTGAAAATAAAAAAATAACTGATGGTATGTATCTCCTGAAAATTCACAAATCACAATGATTTTATAATACCTTGTTGCTTTTAAATATGTGCATTATTGTAGCTTCAACATGTACAAGAGCAACAGTTACATAATAATAGAATAGCCAACATATGATTTTATCATTAATACGAATATGATACATTGTTGGTGCATTGCAGCGTATTTTATTGTCTTTGATATGAGCATCTCAACAGAATTCCTTGGCTTCTCCTTTGAAAGAATCATCTGGCTTGACATCAGCCACCAGAACCAGATGGGGTCTAAACACACTTAGCAAGAATGGGGAATGAGCTGGTCTGTTGCTATTGATTTTATGTTGGAGTGGGTTGCAGGGTCATTGTCTTCAATTAAGCCATACCACAATGGTAAATCACGCAAGATTTGACCTTTGACCTTTGCACTTGCCTTCAGCCTTTCTGCCTTTCTGCTTACTGTTTTGTTTTAACTGTCACCTGACAGCAAACACACTGGCAGAACTTGATGCAATACAGTTGAATAATGTTTATTTAGTTTGCATTCAAAACTAATAAAATTAACCACCAAGTTTGATAAATAATCTAAAATAATTTCCTATGCAATGTTTCAGGTGTTTTTCTTTCTTTTTTTTTTACATTTTTTGTCATAATCCACATTACAGTGTATTTCCAAGTATACAATAAAGAAAACAAAGAAAACAAAGTTTTCAACTTTATTTTACCCAGCTTCAAGTAAATTCAATTTAAGCATGTTGCAGAATCAGAAATCCTACATGTGGAAGTATATACTACATAATAGCATGTGAGGAGTCATGATTCCCTATGAATGTTTCCATCACCTACATTTTTGTCTGCACTGATTTTATATATATATTATAATCTGTAAAAAAAATCTATTCCTTATTTTAACCAGCACATAAACCAATATGCATATTTTGCATATAAGTGTGTCCTAAAATTACTTTCCTTGCAAATGTATCTTTTTTTTTTCTCTTCATTTTAAAATTCAGTGTCCGTTGTTCCGTTTTGATTGAAGGGCTGAGGATATTTGCCACATTTCACTTTTAAACTCTGCAGGTATAGTGGGTTTATTGATGAATAAAATCTCATCAAGTTATTTTACCATATTGCATGCACTTTTCAGTTTTATTTTGAAATCCAGAAGCTCAGAAACAACTACAGCTGCCCAAAAGGAGAACACGTGAATAGCATCAGGTTACTCTTGTTTATTTATTAGAATTTCCATCAGCATCATGCAGTTTTTTTTTTCCATGTCATTTTTTTTTTAAAAATGTTTTTACAAAATGAAGTGTATGACACAATCCCCCGACATATCAGTGGAACATTAAACAGGCCAGAGACCATTTCTTACAGTAACATATAAAAGTAAACATCTTTTTCCTTTAGCTTCCTTTTTTTAGTTGTTGTTTGTCCGTTCAACCCTTTTGCTGCTCTTCTGTGGGACGAGCACAAACGACCGGTTCTGAACATGCTTGATTGACTGGTTGATAGATTAAACTTTATTTGCAAAACTAGCCTTTTGTTTTTCATTTAATCATGCAGGTCTGCAGAGAGGCGTGTGTAAGTGTATCCGTGTGCGCATGTGCTTGCTTTGCACGCACATCAGACGTGGTGTGGTCCGAGGCGCAGGACGGAGAAGGCCCTGCGGTGTTTGCGCAGCAGAAGTCGGATCTTGTCGTCGTCGGAGTCCGGGTCCAGGGGCTTGTTGTACTCCTCGTCCTCCACCTCGTTCTCCGAGGCCTCGCCGCCCTGCCCCCCGTGGCTGGCCTGCGTGGAGCTGGGCTCTGAGGCGCTCTTCTTCCTCCACTTGGTGCGTCGGTTCTGAAACCACACCTAAACACGACATGGTTTTTTGTTCTATTTGTTTCTATTTAAAAAAAATAATAATAATATATATATATATATATATATATATATATATATATATATATATATATATATATATATATATATATATATATAAAATAAATAAATTTTAAAAATATATATATTTTTTTATTTATTTATTTATTTTTTAAATGATTATTTATTTATTTATTTTTTACTGTCTGCGGGTGTGACTTCTGATAAATGAACTGGTGTAAGAGGTGCATCTTGTTCGCAGACATATTGAAACGTGGAAAGCAGTGACAATCATCCTTGGCAACATTTCTGAAGGAAGCTGAGATCTGTGGTCGCTGGGGGTGATGCTGTTGACGTGTGACACAGATTCATAGCTTTAAGCTTTTTCTCTATGCATCCACTCGTAAGTAGTGAAGTAAGTAAACTCTCTTTTTGTAGCACCTTTCAGAACAAGACTTACGTGGTTCATAATATAAAGCCACAAAATATAACAAAAAAATACATGGGGGTGGTAAACACTGAGAAATGAAACAAAAAAGGAGACTGAGATGTTAAAAATGTGCAAGTCATCTCAGAGGAGAGAGTCGCTTTAAAATCCATTTGCAAACATACTGTCAACTTTACCTTAACTTGAGACTCGGTCATCCCCAGAGAATAAGCCAGTCTCGCTCTCTCGGGCCCGGCCAAGTACTTGGTCTGCTCGAAAGTTTTCTCCAGAGCAAATATCTGATGTCCACTAAATGTTGGTCTGGTGTGTTTCTTCCTGACCGACATCTCCCCAAGAGGACCACTACCTGAAAATATCAAAGCAGAAAGTGTTACAGACATAAACTTCTTTGATTGGTCTAATTTATTACATAGGCTCGAACCTATATTGAAATACTACAGTTTATGTGAATAGTTGCCTTAATTTCATGTGTGTGTAACCAGAGGGGAAAAAAAGATTAAAAAAGAAATATTTACTTTCTCACAATGAAATTTTGTCATTCTGTATCATGCTTATTCACAAACTGTATTTATCTGTTGCTCATACGCTAAGTGTTAAAATGAATTAGTTGAATATCATTGTTTAAAAGGGTAGTGTAAAATCTACATTAATAAAGACTATTTTATGCACCATGATATACATATAAACTAAATATCTTAAAGCAACATTTTATACATTTTTACTGCACTGATCTAACATCTTATACACTATGAGCATTATTCAGTTTTTCAGAACAATAAAAAAAAGGTTTTGGGTCCAACCATGCATTTACTTGATATATATGATTTGTTGACATTATATACTGTATATTTCTGATAAGACTCTTATCCGGTTGATTCACCACAATTCATTAGCTGTTTCATTGTTTCAAGATCGTTTCTCCACCTCTAAAAGGTAACATCCTCTGGTGTGTCCACACAGACAGACACAGGGAAGTTGTAAGGCAATGATGGGCTGGATGCAGAGCCCAGCCTGCGGCATTTAGACTCACTGTTGGCGCACTGCTGCCTCCCTCCTCTCCAGTCACAGCCACTCTCTGCCCAGCAGCTCACACTGCGAGCCTTCATGGGGCACTCGGTGCCCGGCTTGGAGAAGCTGCCCAGCGAGGAGTTGTAGTCTCGGTTATAGTACATGGACGTGCTGGTGACGGAGGGTCCGAATCCCCCCATGGTCGAGTATCCCGACAGCAGGGTGGTGGTGCCCGTGGAGCCCACCCCCACCATTGAGCGACTCAGGATGTCGCTGATACCGTGAGGCGTCCCTGCCTGCAGCTGGCTGTTCAGGCCCGGGTTGAGCTTGTAGAAAGAGTTGGGCACTGAGTACTGGCACACAGGTGCCTTGAGTTCCGAGGGGAATTGGTTCAGGCTGTTGTTGAACAGGAAAGACCCCTGGATGTTTGGCTCCATGGGAAGTTTGTAAATCTGCCTTCAGGTCTCAGTAACACATCCAGTAAAATCCAGGCAGGAAAAGACCTCTGATGGGCCCGTGAGGAGTTCTCTCACCCACAGGTGATGTCTGGATCTGGGACCACACCCACCGTCCCCAGATATTCAGATAATTAGGAGCACTAATAGCTATTTTAACAATGTCCCTGGTGTTGCCAAAGTTGCTACCACATCAGAAGCAGTGTAGCAGCAGATAAACCCTTCACTCTCGCCTTTCACCTCTTCTCAGCCACAGCATAGCATGTGATAGTTCCATATCTGAAGTTTTGGTTTAGCCCTCTGGACACAGATTTTAGTGTTCTCCTAAAGACATATGCCTCCTGCCGGCTCTCTCCTCAGATATCATAAATAAGCAGTATCTGGAAACGGAGTGGCACCTTGATAAAGATAGGCCACATTAGAATGCAGCCTGGGATTGGCCTGGGTCTCAGTGCTTTAATGCCTTTCTATTGGCTCCTAGGTGAAAGCCAAGCCTTTTATTGGAAGACAGCAGATTAATAGTGTTTTGAACAGGTGGAGTGGGAACAAGTTGATTTTTTGATGGCCTGCCATGTCTGAGCAAGTGTGGCGGAGCTGAGGGAGCTGGAGCAGAGAGAAGAGAACGGTTGCTCTGTTTCTGGTTTAATTCTGAAGAAATATAGGTTTGAAACAAAAAATTATATTTTTTATTGTACATGACAAAAAAATCTACATATATACATGGTATATCATTTAAATCAGTTAAACAATTGTATGGTTGATTCAGTTCATGAATGATTAGTCTGAGACCCATATATAGTAAAGTATAAGGATTATATCTGTCAGTAGCTACGTTTCTCATCCTATCCCATGCTTTGGAAACATTCAGAAAAAGCAAAGACATATTCAAAAGAGGTATTTAATCGAAGCACTATCTTGAAAACATTTAACAATGTTTGTCTTACAGTAAATAACGATATAAAGGATAGCAGAGAATAAAATGAATATTGTTTTCCACCTAATTTACAGATCCTCGCATCTTTATCCATCCTGTTTTATCTTCTTGCAATACTCTACTTTTATTTTTTTAAATTTATGAGTATATCAGTTTTATGGGTGTTTCATATTGAAGTATTGTTGTTTTTTTCTTTGATAACCAAAAGCTATTTGGACTAAGTAACTGTTTCATTTTACG
This sequence comes from Istiophorus platypterus, assembly GCA_016859345.1. Lineage (NCBI taxonomy): Eukaryota > Metazoa > Chordata > Actinopteri > Istiophoriformes > Istiophoridae > Istiophorus > Istiophorus platypterus. The sequence goes on from CM029115.1 coordinate 9,810,338, forward strand.
GTTTGAGATTTAAAAAGATCTGTTAAATACTAAGTTAGATTGTATTAACTGAGTAAATAGATTATTGTAATTATGGTATATGTGAGTATAATGTTAAACTACTACACCTAGTTTGTGAAAATCTTTAAGCTTTCACAGTGCTTCTGGGAACCTTGCCCTCATTTGTAGCATGTGTTAATTGATCTCTGACTTCAATTTCACCATCAACAGTTTTAGAATAATTGTTAATCCCACTGCACAGTCATTTAAGCGTCTCTCTTTTCCTGTAACAAACCTCAAATGAGGTTGACATGGGACCAAATACTTGTAATTTTACAATGAATTAAAATTGATGAAAATATTTGATCTATTAATTACTCCGTCTGACAAGGGGAATTATGGTTTTAATGCTTGTCATTCCACTCTGTTTTACTGACATTAACTATATGATGCTATGGTGTCTTGTCATGGATTACATGAATACTTTCAGTTGTGCAATGGTTGATACTGTGTAGTATATCGTTGTGCCTTTGATCTGGGGGGTAAATGGAAGAGATTTTCTAGCCCTTGTAGTTTCTCTAATTTAGAAACTGACATATTTTAACTACCAAATTTGTAAAGAATATGTCACTTGATCTACAGGACACAGTTTTTTTTTTATATTGCAGGCATATAAAAAACACAATTCACATATGTCACATATGGTTGTAATACATGTCAAAACATTTCTTCACTGCAGATGTGACCTGCAGTCTCCCAAGCTAATGGGATGGTGGGATATATTGGGAATAGTCATTTGATTGTCAGTAACTTTCCAGGAGTGATGTTTTCATTTTGGATATTTAGTCATAGCCTGATCCTGTCACATGATAAGGGCTTCAAACCAATGAAAAACAAGGGAAAGACAGTGTGTTTACGGTGGAGGGCGACAAAGCTACTTTACAAACAGTTCCAGATAATCCACTAACAACTGGGAAAATTTTAAGTATGAATCTCTGCATACTGTCATCACTCAGCAATGTATGAACTTCCTCCAGTCCACAAAGGCTTTCGGAGAAGAGGTACTACTCTGAACTTCAGGAGGATTTCCAAACTTTGGTTCCTCCTCAGGACCTCCCCTTCCACTCTCTGTTTCATTCAGGGCAGGGTTATGTTTTGAACAACATGTGTTTCATTTCATGTATTCTGCTGATACTTGCCCTTCATGACAGCTCAACCAAGCTACAGATGTGAACACATCTCCTCGCAAGACTCAAAGCAAAGAACTGTCTTCCTCTTTATGATGATGAAGGAGATCAGAAAAGGGAACTCTTGTAAGATATTAATTCTTGGTCTCTAATCTTTACAGAGAAATTGATATGTAAGTTACAATACTGCTTTAAATATCAATGTGATTTAAGTTTAAATTTGTCATGTTGACTTTAGGTTTCCAAAAACCTAAACAAAAAAAACTTTGATTATAGTAGTCAACTGTAATGTGTTTTACCTGTTAATCTCAAGCAACAAAGCTAATAATTTTATGGTAATGGCATACTACTATGGTATGGAAATCCTTTCCTCTTTATTTATTTCCAAATCTACTGAAAGCTGTATTGTTGTGCAGATGTCATCTACAAGACTGGATTGAAGAAGAATTCACTGTATGCAAACATAGCTTGTACATGAAGATTCATAACTTTGGTTTTGTCAAGTATTGATAACCTAATCTAGCCCTTGTAGTTTCTCTAATTTAGAAACTGACATATTTTAACTACCAAATTTGTAAAGAATATGTCATTTGGTCTACAGGACACAGTTTTTTTTTTATATTGCAGGCATATAAAAAACACAACTCACATATGTCACATATGGTTGTAATACATGTCAAAACATTTCTTCACTGCAGATGTGACCTGCAGTCTCCCAAGCTAATGGGATGGTGGGATATATTGGGAATAGTCATTTGATTGTCAGTAACTTTCCAAGAGTGATGTTGTCATTTTGGATATTTAGTCATAGCCTGATCCTGTCACATGATCAGGGCTTCAAACCAATGAAAAACAAGGGAAAGACAGTGTGTTTCCTGTGGAGGGCGACAAAGCTACTTTACAAACAGTTCCAGATAATCCACTAACAACTGGGAAAATTTTAAGTATGAATCTCTGCATACTGTCATCACTCAGCAATGTATGAACTTCCTTCCAGTCCACAAAGGCTTTCGGAGAAGAGGTATCCAGTGTATTATAAGATGTTGAATCTGCTGACCTTCCCAGTTTTTTTTCACTAAAATGAGGTGAAATTGCATTGTATTTCTTAAAGACCATATTCAAATTGGGGATACTCAATACTCAATATAAATATATATACTTTACTATATTTACAAAATTCAGAAAGATGCACTTCAGCAGAAAAGGAAAGTATATGGAATTATATAGTGCTTTTCATTCTTATTGACCATTCAAAGCACACTTTACACTACTGCCACATTCAGCCATTCATTCACACACACACACACACTTTTCTATACATGCCACTTTCTATACACACTCAAACATGGATGATACATGGGGACAATTTGGGGTCAGAGAAGAAAAGATACGTCTGATTTTAGTGAACATAAGTGAGTACAGTAGACTGATACATTTAAGATATAGGCTAGTTACATACACTTTAAGGTTGCATATAGGCAGAAACAACGTTTTTATTATCTGCAGCATCACATAGAAACCTTTATAAAATAAACATATCAAGTGACAGCTTTAATGTTGTCTAAGATAAACTGGAATTTCTTAACCAGGAGAAAAAATGTTGGCACCATTCCCATACTACTCTGAACTTAAGGAAAATTTCCAAACTTTGGTTCCTCCCTCAGGACCTCCCCTTCCACCTTCCACTTTCTGTTTCATTCAGGGCAGGGTTATATTTTGAACAACATGTGTTTCATTTCATGCATTCTGCTGATACTTGCCCTTCATGACAGCTCAACCAAGCTACAGATGTGAACACATCTCCTCGCAAGACTCAAAGCAAAGAACCGTCTTCCTCTTTACGATGATGAAGGAGATCAGAAAAGGGAACTCTTGTAAGATATTAATTCTTGGTCTTTAATCTTTACAGAGAAATTGATATGTAAGTTACAATACTGCTTTAAATATCAATGTGATTTAAGTTTAAATTTGTCATGTTGACTTTAGGTTTCCAAAAACCTAAACAAAAAAAACTTTGATTATAGTAGTCAACTGTAATGTGTTTTACCTGTTAATCTCAAGCAACAAAGCTAATAATTTTATGGTAATGGCATACTACTATGGTATGGAAATCCTTTCCTCTTTATTTATTTCCAAATCTACTGAAAGCTGTATTGTTTTGCAGATGTCATCTACAAGACTGGATTGAAGAAGAATTCACTGTATGCAAACATAGCTTGTACATGAAGATTCATAACTTTGGTTTTGTCAAGTATTGATAACCTAATCTAGCCCTTGTAGTTTCTCTAATTTAGAAACTGACATATTTTAACTACCAAATTTGTAAAGAATATGTCACTTGATCTACAGGACACAGTTTTTTTTTTATATTGCAGGCATATAAAAAACACAATTCACATATGTCACATATGGTTGTAATACATGTCAAAACATTTCTTCACTGCAGATGTGACCTGCAGTCTCCCAAGCTAATGGGATGGTGGGATATATTGGGAATAGTCATTTGATTGTCAGTAACTTTCCAGGAGTGATGTTTTCATTTTGGATATTTAGTCATAGCCTGATCCTGTCACATGATAAGGGCTTCAAACCAATGAAAAACAAGGGAAAGACAGTGTGTTTACGGTGGAGGGCGACAAAGCTACTTTACAAACAGTTCCAGATAATCCACTAACAACTGGGAAAATTTTAAGTATGAATCTCTGCATACTGTCATCACTCAGCAATGTATGAACTTCCCTCCAGTCCACAAAGGCTTTCGGAGAAGAGGTACTACTCTGAACTTCAGGAGGATTTCCAAACTTTGGTTCCTCCCTCAGGACCTCCCCTTCCACTCTCTGTTTCATTCAGGGCAGGGTTATGTTTTGAACAACATGTGTTTCATTTCATGTATTCTGCTGATACTTGCCCTTCATGACAGCTCAACCAAGCTACAGATGTGAACACATCTCCTCGCAAGACTCAAAGCAAAGAACTGTCTTCCTCTTTATGATGATGAAGGAGATCAGAAAAGGGAACTCTTGTAAGATATTAATTCTTGGTCTCTAATCTTTACAGAGAAATTGATATGTAAGTTACAATACTGCTTTAAATATCAATGTGATTTAAGTTTAAATTTGTCATGTTGACTTTAGGTTTCCAAAAACCTAAACAAAAAAAACTTTGATTATAGTAGTCAACTGTAATGTGTTTTACCTGTTAATCTCAAGCAACAAAGCTAATAATTTTATGGTAATGGCATACTACTATGGTATGGAAATCCTTTCCTCTTTATTTATTTCCAAATCTACTGAAAGCTGTATTGTTTTGCAGATGTCATCTACAAGACTGGATTGAAGAAGAATTCACTGTATGCAAACATAGCTTGTACATGAAGATTCATAACTTTGGTTTTGTCAAGTATTGATAACCTAATCTAGCCCTTGTAGTTTCTCTAATTTAGAAACTGACATATTTTAACTACCAAATTTGTAAAGAATATGTCATTTGGTCTACAGGACACAGTTTTTTTTTTATATTGCAGGCATATAAAAAACACAACTCACATATGTCACATATGGTTGTAATACATGTCAAAACATTTCTTCACTGCAGATGTGACCTGCAGTCTCCCAAGCTAATGGGATGGTGGGATATATTGGGAATAGTCATTTGATTGTCAGTAACTTTCCAAGAGTGATGTTGTCATTTTGGATATTTAGTCATAGCCTGATCCTGTCACATGATCAGGGCTTCAAACCAATGAAAAACAAGGGAAAGACAGTGTGTTTCCTGTGGAGGGCGACAAAGCTACTTTACAAACAGTTCCAGATAATCCACTAACAACTGGGAAAATTTTAAGTATGAATCTCTGCATACTGTCATCACTCAGCAATGTATGAACTTCCTTCCAGTCCACAAAGGCTTTCGGAGAAGAGGTATCCAGTGTATTATAAGATGTTGAATCTGCTGACCTTCCCAGTTTTTCACTAAAATGAGGTGAAATTGCATTGTATTTCTTAAAGACCATATTCAAATTGGGGATACTCAATACTCAATATAAATATATATACTTTACTATATTTACAAAATTCAGAAAGATGCACTTCAGCAGAAAAGGAAAGTATATGGAATTATATAGTGCTTTTCATTCTTATTGACCATTCAAAGCACTTTACACTACTGCCACATTCAGCCATTCACACACACACGTTCATACAGCACACTTTTCTATACATGCAGCACTTTCTATACACACTCAAACATGGATGATACATGGGGGACAATTTGGGGTCAGAGAAGAAAAGATACGTCTGATTTTGTAGTGAACATAAGTGAGTACAGTAGACTGATACATTTAAGATATAGGCTAGTTACATACACTTTAAAAGGTTGCATATAGGCAGAAACAACGTTTTTATTATCTGCAGCATCACATAGAAACCTTTATAAAGCATAAAACATCATATCAAGTGACAGCTTTAATGTTGTCTAAGATAAACTGGAATTTCTTAACCAGGAGAAAAAATGTTGGCACCATTCCCATACTACTCTGAACTTAAGGAAAATTTCCAAACTTTGGTTCCTCCCTCAGGACCTCCCCTTCCACCTTCCACTTTCTGTTTCATTCAGGGCAGGGTTATATTTTGAACAACATGTGTTTCATTTCATGCATTCTGCTGATACTTGCCCTTCATGACAGCTCAACCAAGCTACAGATGTGAACACATCTCCTCGCAAGACTCAAAGCAAAGAACCGTCTTCCTCTTTACGATGATGAAGGAGATCAGAAAAGGGAACTCTTGTAAGATATTAATTCTTGGTCTTTAATCTTTACAGAGAAATTGATATGTAAGTTACAATACTGCTTTAAATATCAATGTGATTTAAGTTTAAATTTGTCATGTTGACTTTAGGTTTCCAAAAACCTAAACAAAAAAAACTTTGATTATAGTAGTCAACTGTAATGTGTTTTACCTGTTAATCTCAAGCAACAAAGCTAATAATTTTATGGTAATGGCATACTACTATGGTATGGAAATCCTTTCCTCTTTATTTATTTCCAAATCTACTGAAAGCTGTATCCCTCTGTCATTTAAGAAGGTGAAAATTATTGAAAAGAATTGTAGTAGGTGAGACAAAACAGAAAAAAAAATAAGTTTTTCGAAATTTGGTCTTTTATCAACTGCAAGTGCTGTAAAACAGGTGATTAACAAATAAGGAAATATAGTATAGTAAAGAATAAATAGTCCAGGATGTAGTGTAACAAAAATTAGATAAGAGATAACCAGAAACTATAGGCTGTCGTTTACGGGAAATGTAAAGCTTGTAACTGACGAGTAAAAGGCTATTCACCACTAAGTTATTGGTTCACAGTATTACTACAGATGTGTGAGTCATATTTTACAGATGAATCTTTGAGCTAGCTAGTGCGGCTCTCAGTTGCTACAACTTGCCCTTTGACAAACTAATAAATGCTTAAAATACAGCGTTCACTTTAAATATTAATCTGAATTAAGGATGGTACACCTCCACCTGTTCGCTAAAATTGAAAGCATGAGCATCTTTTCATTTTCACTTTTTGTTTTGCAGTTTTATAGCAGTAATAAAGTAGATGATCAAATTGCATATGATTGTAAAACAGATTTATTGTTTATTGCGCCTTGGTGGATACAAGAGTTTCTGTCCTCTTGTTGTTGTGATGGCTGTTACATATGCACATTGTTGTGCAGATGTCATCTACAAGATTGGATTGAAGAAGAATTCACTGTATGCAAACATAGCTTGTACATGAAGATTCATAACTTTGGTTTTGTCCTGTAGTTGCATCAGAGCAGTCACACAAGTGCAAGCCGTCCTGCCTCGGTCCTCTGAGCTTCCACTGTTCGGCTAAGGGTGACAGGGTCTGCATGAGCCAGGGGGGTAGACTCGCAGAGAGGACGGGGCGCACATTCAAAGACGGTCTCGTGTTCAGCAACCGCCCAGTGAAAGTCAACGAGAAGATTCATCTGAGGGTGGAGGACAGCGTCTTTAGGTGGAATGGAGCTCTGCGGTTGGGCTTCACCAACGTGCCGCCAGGAGCCAGATCTCTGCCTCTGCCCTGTGTGGCCATACCCTTCCTCACTGACGTCCCTGGACACTGGGCTGCTCCTGTACATGATTCCCTCTGCCAACCAGGTTCAGAGCTTAAGTTCTGGATTTCAAGTTCAGGCACCATATATGTCACACACAAAAACTGCATCAGGCACAAGCTGCTAAAAGGAGTGGACCTCAGTAAGCCACTGTGGGCAATGATAGACATCTACGGACAGACAACCTCCATTTTTCTCCTGGGTGAGTTTACTATTGAATAACCATGATCTATTGTTTGCCTTGGCGCCTTATTTTTTCTTTCTTTCTTTCTTTCTTATCTATTTGTTGCCAGGGTTTTTCACATGTGCTGACAACTCCAATACTTGCTTGAATGGCTGTTAGAAAAAGATGGAATTATATAATGCCTCTCTCCCTCTCTGCTGCAGGCTCAAAGAAAAGGACAGGGCTTGTGACTTATAGATCTTGTCCTGCTCCTAAACACCCCACCACACCTAATGTTGACAACCACTATGGTCCCTTCTCTGATGTCTCAAGCCTCTGTGGAAACAGTGTTGAAAGCATCTCCTGCTCTGACATGGAAGTGCCAGGTAAGAAACAGTCCTTCCAACAAAATTCACCATGATTTCAGAGATTTGAACAGTTTGTACCACAGGGGACGAGGATGTAATTGTGTTTACGCTGAAGTTGTCAGTCATATAATTGAGATTCCTCTCTTTCCTCTCATAGATGAATGCTGTACGGTGTGCTTGGTTAAAGAGGCCACTATCACTCTGCCTTGTGACCACAAGTGTTTGTGTAAGCCCTGCAGTCTCAGATTCTTCCAGCAGTTTGGCAGCTGCCCACTCTGTCGACGTGTGATCACTCCCTCAGTGGAGGGCTGATGTGTGTCTAGGGCGCCCTGAGCAAACTGCACTTTTATTTTGTTTATTATTTATAATGGGTAAAGGCAAGTATGTAACAATATACTTGCTGATGACATTACAATGTATAGTATATTATATATAATGTAATATTAATATAGTAATATATTTTCACTTGTTGTAAATCATAAACCAATCTTAATTTTTTCTATGGTTAAAGTTTGCCAAGAAATTATGTTTTAAATTGTTTGATTATCAAATGATGCCTGTAAAAATGAATTTAATTATGACTATCAAATGGACTATAGCATTTTTCTAATCTTTTTGACCACTGAAAGCACTTTTACACAACTGTTACATTCAATAATTCAAGCAAACATTCATATAGAGGTTTTTCTACACCTTTTAGCGCATTCTACATACACACACATTCATACCTCAATGATACATCAGAGGCATTTTTGGGTTCAGTATCTTGCACGAGGACAATCTGACATGCAGACTGGAGGAGCTGGAATTTAACCGCTGATCCCGGTGGGTGACAGCTCTACCTCCTGAGCCAATCACATTAGTCTCCTCTCTGTTATTTATACTTGTTAGTTATACTACTTAAATGTGTTGTTTTGATACTCCCATCTCCAATCTTCAAGTTCTACAAACTCACTTGTTCAAAGTTACAGTAAGTGGATCTTGCGTAGATCTTGTGTTCTTTACAAGTACAAGACTTCACTGTCAAGCTCAAAAATAAGAGCAGACTGCAGACACACCACAGATGAAAGCAAACTTGCAACTGCTAACCATTGCTCATGAGCTGGTTAACAAAGCTAAAGATAGCAGTTAGTCAATCAACGAAGAGACTGTTCCCTGATAATTTAAAATTAAAAACAGTGTTTGCAAGGATTTACCTTTGCGTCAGTAATGTTGAGGTATTCAAAAGTCGGCTAGTTAGTCCTAATTCTGTTTATACAGCCCTAAGTAAATGATTGACAAAGGTGGTAAAGATAAATGGAAATACTCTCACATGTCTGTTGTTTGACATGGAAGAACAAATATGGATAATGCTGCAAAAAATGAACGCCATCAGTGAAGCAGCGACTGATGAAACTAATAACAGATTTTGACCTCAATCACCTGCTGTGGGCTATATCAGATACTACATCTATCAGAGGGAATGCTCTATTCATTGGGTAAGTTTGGTTGATTTGGCACATTGTATGTAAAGTATGTTGGAAAAACTTTTTCCCTCTCATCTCATTTTTCACACATCAATAATAATATGAATACATGAAAAAAACGGCACAATTTCTCCCTGACTCACGTTACCTGAGTGTCTTGCCTCACTTGATGTTGACAGCTGCTACAGTGCGGACCTGAATGTGCTGAAGTTAAAGAGCCTTTCATGAAAACAACAAACACAGTTCTTTCCTGGCCCTGGAAACTCATCAGATCAGAATCAGTGCCAGCTGGCAGCATCCATATTGAAAGCAAAAGTAATTCTGTTTCACACCAACTTATGTTTTGCACCTGGCCCTAAGGTTACAGTACAGTACAGTGTCTTAGCGTTTTTTTAATTTTCATATGCTGATTGTTTGTAATCTACATTATTGGGGCGAGAGGGTATATACAAGTATATACATTCCACACAAATATCCATGTGTGTCCTATTGTGTGCTGCTGAGTCAGGGTGGTCAAACCGGTGTGATCTATGACACATTCTAATAGGCAGACATGCTCCAATTCCACAGCATTTTTCAAATGTGTTACTGATAATGATGCTATACATATTTTAGTTTGTTGCGATGAAGTGATATATTTCCTCTCTAGAATGTTAATGCATTGCCCTTAGGCTATAATAATTGATTGCAGTGTTTCATGTAAATATCACGATAGTCATCATGACATGTATTATTTGTTTTATGAGGTTTTGTGCACTGAAAGTATCTCTACCAATTGATGGCTACATGTTTTTGATTGTGGCGACATCTGTCGGTGCCCCTGTTAAAGAGTAAACTCCACACAGTTCTCTTCAGAACCACTGAGAGGCAGTGTGGTTCTGCTTATGTGAATATCCATTGCAAAATAAAATCTGGGAAAGTGAAATAAGAGGATATTTTGGCAAAGTGCAACTTGTTCACTGTTTTCCAGAAATGTGTGTTTGTTACAGAGAATTGTTCCTATTTTTTTTTTACAAAACATAGCCGAAACCAAGAAGTAATGATGCATTTATAAACATCACAAATACATTTAAGACCGGTGATGGAATACAATGTGCAACTACAAACTAGTTTCACAGATGTAATAGAGGCAAAATATGCATCATAAACTAAATATGTCGTTCCACTTCTGTTAATTACATGTTTCTCATCTGAAAGTAATTCAAGATGTCACTGTGGAGATGCCTGGCTCCAATGTGAAGATAGACTCAAGAAAAAAGAGAGCGATGTGACCTTTGTTTTCTGATCTCGCAGCCAACCTGTTAAATATTTATCTTGGAGGGCAGAGCTGAGAGCTGCTTCTGGACGCAGGGTGCAGGAATCCAGCAAGTCCAGCAGGTGTCTGCAGACTAATATCTCAGGACAAGGAAGCATGAGAGTGGGAATTGACAGATAAACCTCTCAGGAACTAAACAGAAACTTCCCACTTGCACTGTAGTTACAGGAATACAGCTGATCTACCATTATGACACTGTGGACTTTAAAAGGAAAGCAGAAGCACTACTTACTTATTCTGTCTATTCAGCGGGGGTTCTCTCATAGTACTGGAACTGAACATGGAAATACTGAGACTTCCCAGAGACTCTTGAGTGTTTGCATGTGTGTGGGCCTTAGCATATGTGTTTATGCATTTGTACTTAGAGGTTCACTGAGAAATACTCTGGATGTACAGATTGACCTTGCAAACTGACAGGTGAGCCAGACAGTCGAGCCATATGGATCTCATGAAGGTTATTGCCCAGACTGTCTTTTGTGCTTGGTATAAATGTGAGAGACACAACATCTAGGGCACTAAGAAAGCACTTAAGCAATGCCATTATAATATTTGTCTGACTCAGGCTTATTTGTTGAGGTGGCCATGGAAATCACCTCCTATTCCACTGCATGTAAAACACTAGAGGGCGGTGCCACTGAGGCTTTGCCTGTATGGGAATCTCTATTATTTCCAGCTGTGGATGGAAACTATTACTGAGTGCATTCTCCCTGATGAGCTTCACAGTGCGTGCTCACACACAGACATACAAACATTAAACCAAAGACACACACACACACACACACACACACACACACACACACACGCCTACGGACACTCAGTCAAACATTCAGACCCACACTGAATCATTCACCAAAGATAAAAGACACTCTGTTGGCCTGAGAAAGAGAAAAAGGGAGGGAGGGAGTGGGAGAAAGAAGAGCAGCAGCGGTTCCCTCCTTCTTTTTCATTCACTTCCTTTCTCACTCTGCACTGAGGAGACCTCACTGCTCAGCCTGCCCTCGCCTGTAAGTACTGTACAACTTGTGCCGCCACTTCACACCGTGAATAGAGCAAGGGTTAGTATAACAAGGAAAGAAATATTCACAATTCAAAAGAAGTTTTTCCAGCCTCTGCTATTATCATGTAACTGACTTAGAGGTTGCCTCTGACAGAGATTTGGGCATCAAGTTGTTGTTGCTGTCCTTAATCATTGCATTGTCATTGGTAACCACTATGACAAACAAGATAGGACTGTTTATCTTTGATCTGTCATTGTTGTGATTGGTTTTGTTTGGTGTTTTAAATTTTTCTCAGAACATTGTTGAGCAACATTTGAACAGTTATATAAAAAGACAGATATGAGGAGAACATTCTACAGTAGATGCCAAATTTTTTATGGTCTGTGGTTCATAAGATGGTTATCATCAGCCCTCTGTCCAAAAGCTGGCTCCCGTTGCGGCTTTAGCTGTTGTTTTGGTCTTTTAGTGTGTAAATTTTACAAATGCACTAAGCAGCAGGTCCCACGAGAATGAATGACTATACTAGAGATTGTCCATATCAGCCACACAACAGTGTCCTAGGATATGCGGATTTCAGAAAAAAATGTTGTTTACTACAAAAATAAACTTTTTATGCTTCTATGTTTGTTCTCAGAGATATTTCGCGAGCCCAACCCCAGGGCACAACCTGTAGTGTAAATGACACATGCAGTATTATCTCATGTCCAGAGCCTCTTATCTGTCCCCCACAGTTATGGATGATGCTTGTTTACCTGTTGGCTCATATCTCTCCAGTTATATCTCCCTGTTTGATGATAACTTTATCTTGTGATTTTTTTCAGACTTGCTGTTTTTTTCCATAGAGAATAGAGTAGAGATCTGGAAGTTGTAAAAAAAAAAAAAAAAAAAAGCCCAGGGCTATAGTCATCAAGTGATGTAGTTTTTGATTATATAACAGATGTATGTCATGGTTTGTTCACTGGCTGGGATCTTGGGTTTTTTAATGAGCTTCTGTAGCAACACACTGCCACATACCACTAAGTGTGAAAGGACAGTGGTTTGCCTTTACAGCATAGTAAATTCGTGCTGGAATCCATCCATCTCAGAAGGACTGAGGTAAAACATCACGCCTCTTTCCTCCTGTCCTGACAGTGTTCCCCTTTAAAAAAAAGGGAAGGTGAAAAGGGTGAAGCCTTGTGTTTGTTCAGCAAAGAGACAAAGCGAACAAGGATCCAGTGTGGAAGAGGTGTCGAGTCCCAGGCCAAAGCTGCAATCACCTCTTGCGTGATTACCTCATTTAGCTGCAGAGTGACAGGGTGTCATATGTGGTCACAGCGGGGTGAGAGTCCGCTCCAGCGGGACACAGATTATAAAGGGAGCCTCTGCCTGAAGCCTGCGATGCCCAACTTGCCCATCAGGTTCGGCAGCTCAACTGTTTGGCAAAAACAATGTTGTGAGGAGTACAGGCCCAGTAAATGAATATCTAACCCGACTGACTGAGCCAGACCACTGAATTATAAAGAAGAGCTGAGTCCTTCCATTTCAAGTTGAAACTGAACAGTACCCACACACACAGAAAGAGAGAGGGAGAGGAGGAGAGAGAGAGATAGACACACACACACACATTTCCTGGAGACTTACTCTAACCTTGAAGCATGTCTTGTGACTGTGTAAACAAATTTAGATCCCTAAAACACGAGTAATACATGCACCACACACACACATACAAACACACAGGCACACAGCCATTCACTTTTAAACAAATCGACAGATAACTGACTAGAACCAGTTACATGTAATTATTTGTCTTGAGTTTATTGCTAGTTTTATTGCATTTATTAGCAGGTGACTGGATCATTCACCTGCAACGTGGACCTTGTAACCCAGTCTACCTGCTGCAGACTTATTGCTGCAACAAGCCTGTCAGTGGGTTAGATTTCAGGTTTTGTGGTGTTTTTCTTCATTGGCAAGTAATGCGGGCAAACTGGAAATCCTGGTTTTATTGGAGCAAATATTGCAGGAGCAACAGAGGGATTCGAGAATGTGCTTCATTCCTTTATGACTGTTGTTGGCTCTGTGTTTTGAACAACCATCTTACTGGAATTTGACTGACTTATCATTGCACATACCGCATCTCCTACTTTGAATAATTTGCCTTTAAAAGTGCAAAACGTGTTTAGGTCCCTTGTTATTTCCTTCAGCCCTGACATCAAACAGCATTGCTGTTGCTGTTGTGTGTGATCATGGGAGAAAAGTCAGCTGTCAGTGGCTGACTACATGGTGTGGAGTAAAGACACTGAAAGACTTCCAGAGCCACTGGTACAGAAAGAGCTCCTATCCCCCCTTCATGCCTTTAGCGAGGCTGTGACCTGGCCTTTTCAGACACACACACACACACACACACACACACACACAGAAAGAGAGAGAGAATGGCACATAAACACACACACAAAAAAGCAGGGGGAGGCATTGGAGAAATAAAGGTAGGGGGGCTGCCATGGAGTCAGTGGTCATTGCTGGGCGCTGGAGGTGATGTACTACTTGCCTTCTCCTTTGGTTAACCCTGGGCTGTGAAATATCACCTTATCACAACAATAGGGCTGCTTCCCCGAAGGAAGTGCCCTGGACTGACAAGCCAAGAGCACGATGGCTTTTAAACAGGGGCCGAAGCGGGTTGCTATGGTGATGCCTGTCAACCAGGGAGTGCTTTGCAGAGGCAGGCAGAGAGAGGGCTGGGAGAGAGGGAGAGAGAGAGAGAGAGAGAGAGAGAGAGACAGAGAGAGAGCTTGTGTGTCCTGGCTAGTTTCATGACAGAGAAAGAGAAAGAGCAGGGAAGGTCCATGGCCTGGTGGTTTATGTGCAGGACAGAGAGAGGCGTTTAGGTGCCACATTGAAGGTGAGTGCATTCTTTCCCACGGGAGCACAGATTTAATCCCAGGGAATGATCTTAAACATTGCGCCCACTGTTTTGAAAGAGTGTTTTTTTTAAGGTTGTGACCTGTAATCTCCCAGGTTGATTCTGACTCCTTAGGGCTTACACCCTCCTCCACAGGATTAGTGGTGGGATGCTTTAGCATTGCACCTCAAAAAGTAGACCCATGTGATTCGTGTAAAATTGTGTGTCAAAACAGAGCTGTGAGAGAGGCAGCAGTGAGTTACAGCCGGGGAGAGAGACAGACAGAGCTGGAGAGCGAGAGAGACAGACAGACAGACAGACAGACAGACAGACGGAGAGGGGTCACTGTGGGAAGTGTTTCCCAACATGCCATCTCTTATATCTCTGCCCAGTGGGTAGACAACCTAACAACTGCCAGGTGAGCTGCAGAGAGTCAGAGGAAACCATTTGTTCTGTCAGAAGACTTTCCCATCTCGCAGCAAATATCGAGCCTAAAGGCCCCAGGGCTGTCCAGACATCACCGGAGGCTCCCCTTACTGTCAAGGTGATTTCCACAGTCGGCTCTGATTCCATTTGTGATATTACTGAGGGGTCTCGCTGCCAGCGCTCATATCCACAGGCTGCACTAAGCTTTGAAGATGCAAAATGACAGGCATGAGGATTTGTGACATTGTCTTCTAGTTACCGAGCTTTGTGTGTGTATTTTCTCATGATTTCTCTGACAGGCTCTATGTTTTACACACTCAAACAAATAAGGAATTGTCTTGAATGATGTGTTGTCTTCTGGTTTTAAGGGCAAATCTGACAAAACTGCTCAGTTCTTCCGCTGGGCTGTTGGGGTCTTATCGCTGAGAGAGGCTCTGATTTATTGCCGTGCAGCTCCTATTGCGAGCACGTCGCCTCTCCATTGACAAGAAGCACACTGACTGCCTCCCCCTGTTGCTCAGACTGAAGAGCACCATACAAGGAGGTAAAACACTTCCCTCCTGATAAATGTGTGTATCCCCTCAATAACTGCATATCATAAACTTGCGGCTCCAGGACCTTGTATGGGCTGCCTCCGCACATCTGCTAAGTTGCAGAAGGGCAGCGGCGTTGTGCTATCAACCTCATAGGACCTCTAACATCCCTCACATAACTACTGGGTGACTCATATAATGTGTTTAGAAATAAATGCCCGCTTTATTTATTCAGCAAATGTTCTTGTAATCACCTTTCACTGCTTTTAAGGCTCGATTTCTTTAGTGTTATAACCTCCTTATGTAACTTGTTGGGCAGCAGTAACATTGTGTTTGTGTAAATAGGTGATAAGACTTTAACATTCTGTCTGTCACATTGCTCTCAGTTAATATCCAGGAACTAAGCACTCCATTAGAGGATCGGAGTCTACCCTTTTTGAA
Source organism: Istiophorus platypterus (assembly GCA_016859345.1). NCBI lineage: Eukaryota > Metazoa > Chordata > Actinopteri > Istiophoriformes > Istiophoridae > Istiophorus > Istiophorus platypterus. The sequence goes on from CM029115.1 coordinate 9,826,199, forward strand.
GACTGTGCAATATCTCTGCGATTGTTTAAGCTCAAGTGAAATGCAGGTCAATGCTCAACAAAACAAAATGCCCACCTTAAGCAAACATTGAGCCCAAATTTTTTTATTGTGTAAATTAATTAGATTTGTTTGTTGGACAGTGTGCAGGAGTTTCCGTCTTATGGAGTCAATGATTAACTCTGTCTTTCTGCTCACCACCCTGCACACAGAAGCAGAGAGTAGCATTTGTGCTAATGAATGCGACCATTCATGAGTGACAGTTTTATCTGATTTATTCGAGTCAATTGTCCCTGCCCGTTACCAACAGATTCTCTAATACTACTTGCTTGAACGGATGATTTATAGACAACATGATTCACCCTCTGAATACAAATCATCGCTTTGCTGATCCTACAGATCGCAGGAGTTCATGGGTTAATGTTGTGACGGTTATTCATCGGGGAGTGTTTGGTCACCTTGACAGCCTTGTTCTAAGTGGGAACAATGCAAGGAGCTCCGCTTGTGTCGAAGAAGGAAGGGGGTCATTGTAGGTCGGGATCTTCTCAGAAAGACCTGGTCTCATCCTTCTATGAAGGAAAGTGGATGGTTTGATGACAAATTAGTGTTGAGAAATATTGACCTCATAGCAAGTTCACTTGTTTAAGCTGACGTTTGTCTAGTACGGAATGACAACTATATGGCAAATGGTTTTGTCTTTTCACACCTTTTTAAATCTCTTTTGCAGAAGTGTTACAAACTATTATTGTTTTGTTGCTGTTCCTGGCTATGGGAACCTCCCTTTGTGATTTGCAAGAATCAAAAAGTTCACTGACCTTGTAGCTGCTGAGTAGGTCTGCTCTGGCTCAGCAACTTTGGATAATAGTCTGGTTCTTCATCCGCTCCTTTCAGATAAAAAGGAGAAGAAAGGAAATCCTATTGCCCAACTTTCTTTTTAAGAAATATTCAAAACAAAAAATGTTTATATAGATGACAGATCTGTATGGACTTCTGTTTTGTGGATTAGTTTACAGAGTTTGACATCTGGTGGACCAGGAAACTCATCTGGTCTTCAAGAGACCAAATGAGTTTCCTGGGAACGGAGGCAGAGATTTCCATACCAAAATCTGTTTTTGCAAGTCTTCAGCTACCCTCTGCTGGATCGAATGTAAAGCAAAAGTAGAATTTGTTTTCAGTGTGCTAGAAGTATAAAATGCTTTTTTTGTGAAAGCATGTCTAAAGCAGGACATCATGTCATCTGAGATGCACATGGGCCTTTTATGGCTCTGTTTTTTTTTTCTTCCATCACAACACCATGATCCAGTGGTGATAATATGCCTCTCAACTAGCAGGGGTTTGATTTCAAATACATGGTCTATAATGTTTGCATATTTCCAAACGACAGCATCAAGGTGGTCACACACTGCCGATTCTAAAACCCTGTCTTCGTGTGAGAGCTTATAGCTGCCTCCACTGTTGAGTCTCAGTAATTACATAAGCATGCGTTGGGTGTTCAGAGTAAACCCGGGGAGAGCCAGACTTCTGGATAGGGATTTTCTCACTAGATATCAACTCTGATATCTCCTTATAAGGTAGGATTGTGTTTGGTGCTCTTGAAGAGGGAATGTGTGGGGTGCTGGGGTATTTCTATGTTTGATTTTTGCTCCCAAGAGAAATGAGACCCAGACTGTGTTATGACATGAGCTTACTCATCAGGATGCTACTTCAGTGAAGCACGGTTTTCAGCTTTTAGGCCTTTGAGTGGAGGGAGTTCCAGTGCTAGTAATTATATGGTGAAAACAAAAAATAATCCATAATTCTAATCATATTAAAGCAAATTAGAATTTTATTAGTCTACAATTCAATCCCAGTGAGAGAAAATAAAGCCTATGTTACAAACGGCAGGTGTTGACAGGTGTAGACATTTAGGAGGCAGGTAGGGTCCATTGAAAAAGGCTACTGAGTTGAACTATGGGGAATGTAGGATCCAGTGTTGGAGCTTGGGGCTTGACCCATATTAGAGACTAAAAGTCAGGTTATCTCGGCCTCTCTTGTAATCTCCTGTTGAACTTTATGGAAGTATAATACCAAATCAGTGGAGTACCCCTTTAATTCAAGATTTTATTAATATACTGTACATGTCAGTATTTTTAATGTAACCACACCTATTGTGAAATGCAGGAGTATAACAAAACAGGGAGCAGTTATGATGGACTCTAGCAGTAGTGTAGGAGTGAAAGAGGAAGTTTTTTTGTCCTAAAATGAAAAAATTCTGTGTCAAAACAGTACTTCTTGAAAATGGCATTGAATTACTCACCTAGTCATTTGTTCATGGCGTGATGGGGCTTTTAAAATTAGCAGCAGCCTGCTTAGGGAAGATCTGGCGTAAATACGGACCAGCAGGTCAAACACCTTGTAAATGAGATTACTTGAAGTTATTATCTGTAAATGCTGCTTGTTTGCAGTGTTTCACATTGTTAGCTGGATAATCAACTGTCTGTGATTTCTGTGGGTGATGATCGGTCAATTGTCATGCCTGAGGAGTAATGGTATTGCTGTAGACACAATCCTCCACTTCCCATATTTTTCAGGTTATGTAATGCAGTTTACTGGGAGATGATGACTCAGATAGAGTAACATCATTGTCTGGAAACTGGAACATTGATTCTGTCATCACACGAGCTCTGTGCTGTCTCCTAACCTCGTGCACATAGACACAGAGTGCGTATAGTTTTCTTGATCACACTGATTATAAACCCTAATGCTCAGCTGCGAATGCCACATAGATAACTCATCAGTGCAAATTGTGTTGGGCAGTGCTTAGCCTTGCAAGCTACATAGCCATATTAAGCACCGGAACAGAAAAAGAACCTAATCATTTTATTAAAACCAATGTTTCCCTCAACAGTTATGTTGTCTAATGCTTGTTTTTGTTTTTTTTTGTTTTTTTGCCACAGTCTAAATGCACAAAGACTAAAAATTATTTAACAGCTTGCTTCCAGTTCCAGGGATGTAGGGCTGTACACTGGTCTTAGTGTCCTCGTCTACACTGTTATTATGGGACCAATTAGCTACTGTAGATGAAAGGTGCCTACCATATATATAGGAATGGAAATGGCCTCTCCCTCATTCTCCCCATGCCTTTGATATTGAAAAAGCAGGCCTGATCTGTGTTTCTGAGGTGAAATTGAGTTGACACTTGTCTCCACTTTCAGTAACTGACCTTCTCTATCATTCAGTTACCTCAAGTCCAGCTTGTTGTGGCATTGTAGGACTGGGAGGAATGAGGCAGTCGGTTGAGTCACACTCATTGTTTTGGACGGGTTTTTCCATAGAAACAGGGAAAAAGTGGGTGAAACAAACCTTCCGTCTTTTGAATATTAGTGGGATGGGATAATGGAACAGTTGTCAGGACTGCCTGGATGTAAAATGAGATTTATGACAGAGAGGCTTTGTGGAACCCCACAAAACAAATGACTCAAATGGTTAAAAAGGCCATGCTGCAAGAGTCAGTACTAAAATTTAAGAGATACAATATCAGACTCTTTTAGATATTTTTACAGACATTAATTCTATATCTCCAATTAAAAAAGTAACAGATCTACAACCCTTAAAGGTCCTGAAAACCTATTTTCTCATTCAGCTCATAGTTTGAGCAAAACAGGGCTGGGGAACATAAAATTTTCCTGCCTGATTTCGAGCTTTTTTAGTTATTGCATTTGCATTGTAGACTAATAAAAGTCTAATTCCATTAATCATTAATTCATTTTATTTCCATGTGACAACCAGGATATAGCAACATTTAGGGCTTCTGGTAACAGTGGCTAACCAGTGTAAATTGTCTCCATGATATCTCTTACAATTTGTCCTCAATGTAGAGTAATCATGACCAGGCAACACCACTTGCATGATGGGAAAGTCCTTTATATCTTAATGCACATTTGATAAAAGGAGATAATTTGCTCTAGCAATGAGACAACACACAGGAACTTGATTAAGAAACAAAACATTATTCTTGGTGAAATGCTACTCTGTATAGAAGGTGCTAGTTAATTTCTCCTTTTAAAAAATTTAAAAGCATGGCTAAAATTCTTAATATGGAAATTCCAACTCCCCTGCCTTTCAATGAAAATTTAAAAGAATTGGAATTTTGATATATAAAAATGTTTGTGCTTTGTATGTCTGTGCAGATACTTTTGATGCTGGGCACAATAATTGGATATCCATCACACAAGGACCGTAACAGATCACATGCAGTCTCAGGTAAAGGCATTTTGACTATGCTAAATATCTACATTTCCAACTGTTTAATAAATGCCATTGTCTTGAATAATCACATTTACTCATGACTCCCGGGAAACCATGCAGCACTAAAGCACCTGATTGAAAATCCTCCAACGGAGGAGCTGGACTGGCCATCAGGAGCAAGAAGGGGTAAAAGGTCACTATGGATACCACAAGACCACTGCTAGCCCTGTTGGACACTGAGGTTGACATCAACGACCCTTTCCCAACCTCTCTGGCCCTAGCTCCACCCTCTGGCTGGAGAAAAGGGAGGCCTAGTGAATAGGGAGTTAATGGGCTCATAATGGTCCTCTCCTGTTTCAGTGCCCCCACTCTGCACCTTGAATGAGGCCTTTCTGCAGTTGTGGCAAGAGAGATGATGAAGTGGGTGGAACACCACTTCCCACTGGTCCCGCTTTAAATAAATTAGGGGCCTTTTCATCAGAGGCTCCCCCACAGAGGTCAGTTATTCACTGGAGAATAACTGGGCTGCTAACAAGTTCACATGACCCCGAATAGAGAGCAGTGTTTACCCAGGGCCAGCAAGAGGACATGACAGGAGCAAAGTTCATGCATTGTTTTTGTTCATTCATATTTCTCGTTTACCCCATGTTTAGCAACTTGCAGAAGTGGCTGGTAATCCAAATGACTCCCGGATTATCTTCTCCGGAGTTTCTTCAGGGAAGCAGATACTAACTTCACCAGACATGACGCATGAGGTGGTGATCTCCCCTGGACTCCCTACACGTCCTCTGAGCCCTTTTCGCTCTGCAAGGCTGCCGTCTGGAGAGTTCAGGGTATGCACATAAATATCCTGGAGGCTGTGTTAATAACAGTGCTGAGGTTGAGTGCATGCACGACTTTAGAATACAAGTGCTCCTCCCTGTGGATATATGAAGCATCACAGGGAGGAGCAATTGTTTTCTAAAGACATCCAGCCATAGACAGTCACTGAGCATTGGCTTTCATGGTCAGTTACATTACACTGGGATATACGTAATCGGACTGATTTAAATATTTCTGCCTTTCTCAAGGTTTCAGAAGTGAATGGAAATGCCCCAACAACTCTCAGCTTTGGATCATACTATGGCCCATCACAATCACATGGTATGAGTTCTGGACAACTAAAAATGTTTTCAAGGAGAAAATAAATTTTAGGATAGTTCTGTTGAAAGACAACATTAAGCACCATAGGAGTGCAGCTTTGCATTTAATATTTTCTAGTGTGAGTGAGAGTTTGGAAATAGTAGCTTGAAAAGGCTACATGTTCTAAAAAAAAACAAACCATACAAAATTGCTTTGGACATTTGGGCTTCATTTGATGTGGTAGGGTTCAAAGTGGATTAATGGTTTTACATTATACCTCAAATCAACTGAAATCAATAATGAAAGAGAACAATGTAATAACTAAAATCCCGTTGTTGTGACTGTATCTTAGGTGGACTGTCCAATGGTTTCCAGGGCTCTGCCACTTTACCACGCAGCTGGGCTTCCACCAGGGAGGAGAGGCTTATCAAGTTCTCCGGCATTGGTCCAGTGGATGAAACAGGGATGCCCATTGCCTCCAGATCTGTAAGACAAAAAAAGTGCCGCCTAATATCAAAAACACAAGCTTTTTTTTGCAAACCTTTTTTTGTTTGCATGCCTGTTATATCCCATGTGTTGCCTTTTCTCAAAGCCTTACTCGAATGTTTGTTTTCTTTCTGCACTCCTGCACTATTATACCAGAGTGTGAACAAGCCCAGAGACTGGTACAAGAGCATGTTCAGACAGATTCACAAGAAGCCAGAAGGTAAGGCAACCCCCCTCCTCCTCTTCCTCCACCTCCTCTTCTCACACATTCAAGCACAGAAAGAATTCCTCTCTGTCAGTGTCAGGCACTACTGCAGTGATCCAGCAAATAGATGATTGCAGAGGCAAAGTATAACGTGATGAAAGAGCCATAAAAGTCTTATGTCATTTCATCTTTTCAGCACTGATGGGCTCTCCCTAGCCCTGATAACCCAACTTGTTATTTCAGCCCCTCCCAAATCTAGCTCTTCATTTGTCTCTATTATGTTTTGCGTAATTGAAACACATTCCCTGTTATTTGCATTTAATGGCACCATCGCAGCACAGAGGTGGTTTTAGTGGATGACTCTGGATCAGCTCGGGAATCAGGGATCACCGTCTTACTGAGTCTTACTGAGTCTTACTGAAGTAGTTTCAAGTAACTTAAAGTGGCTCCACCTTGACCAACTACAACATTAGAGGGCTGCTTATACATGAATATATCAGTAAAAATAAGCAATAATTTAACTATAATATCAAGTAATCATGTATTATAATATCAAGTTATATAATATAGATAATATGCAACACTCTGGAATTACTATTTACACTTAAGTAAAGAATCTAAAATACTCCTTCCTGAACTAGTGTTGTAAGGTTGGGTAATGTCTCTATAAGACTATAAGACTGATCAAGCCATATTGTAAGAGTATCAGAGCATGAAGTAGAATTGTATAGAAATGTAAGTGATATTTTCATTGATTTATCCATGTAAAATACTCCAATTTTATAAGTAAAATTTTAAATAGATAAAAATGCCGTACTTCTTTACCAGATTCTGAACTGGAGGATTCAGAGCGGTGGTCAGCCGAGCGTAAGTGAATCCAAAAAAATCCACATTACTGTCCTGTCCATGGATACACAATCAGTTTATACTTAGAACTGATCAACGATGATCCATTGATCTGCAGGGCTCCAATTCTCTGCCAAGAAAGAGGACACTGATGACACAGACAAGAATCTCTTCAGACTTACACCTTATGGAGCGCTACCAGACTGGTGAGTTTCTGTTGATTTGAGGTAACTGCTTCAGGGTTGCGGGGTTGGCTGAGCGTATCCCATCATGTGCTACAGAGGAGAGGGGCAAATTGTCAGTCAATCACATGGCACATGCAGACGGACTAACAATCATTCACTTTCACACCTTTCGGTCAATTTAAAGTCTTGGGTCAACCTTTTCACCGTGGCAATAAAATTAAACCTAGGGGCCCATAGAGTGAACATGCACGCAGGAGGGCTCTGAGGTGGGAGTCAAACTTAAAGGAACAGACATTCGGGGAAATACGCTTATTGATACCACTCCTGCCTCTGTACTCTAAATATGTCTAAATGTGTAGCTACAGCCAGCAGCCACTTCCATCGCATCAGATAAAGACTGCAAGTGACGTCTGTACATGAATACCAACCAAAAGTCAGGCCAGGAGAAGTGGCGGGGAAAAGTCTGGGGAAGACAAGTTTGGATTTGTTGTAGCAGGCACTCACAATGAAGTCATGATTAAGTTGCTGTCCATGGTGTTTGTGTGTGTGTGTGTGTGTGTGTGTGTGTGTGTGTGTGTGTGTGTGTGTGTGTGTGTGTGTGTGTGTGTGTGTGTGTGTGTGTTTGTGTGTGTGTGTGTGTGCGTTGGGGTGTTACGTTTCAGGAGCGAGGATGTGGATAAGCTGTCAGACCCAGGAAAGCAGCACCCTCAACCAAAGAGCATATTCGATTTTGAGCCAGGAAGGAGCACCACTTCAGAAAGCCGTAGCCAGGTACGACCTCGCACGCAGTCATGGTTTCAGAATAAACTCTGATATCACTCTGATTCCAGCAGAAAAAAAAGATGCTTCTCATGATTCTTAGACCTCTAGATTTATTCAGCATTGCTGTTGGATGTAGTCACAGGACTTCTTTCTGTACTCCTGCACTGTTTTCCCAGTGTGGGGCTCAAGAACAGGTTTTGAGGATGGGCACCTTTCCTTTAAGGATTACAGCCTAAGTCCTTACATTTCATCTTCTCACGCAAGGTCTGTACCAGCTTGCCAGTGTGGTCATTCACTAGTGTATTTGCTGCTTACTGCCAGATGTGCTCCCTCCGTCTTTTATTCTTTATTCAGACAGGAGACAATACATTTTTTAGTATGTTTTTCAGGTATTTTACTGAAAGTCTGATTTACAAGTTGTTGAAGTTGGCATTTTGACTTATGCAGTATTTTCTTACCACTTGGGTTATGATTCATTGTCTTGCTGTAATTGAATGTGCAGTACTTTGTATGTTTCTTTTTGTTTAAAAAAACCTTTGTGTGTTACAGCACGGCGACTCTCAAGTGTTTTTGAATTTCTCTTGCAACACTGTCCCAGATCTGGTGCATATTGTGCCCTTGTGTCTGCACTTGTGAAGAAAAAGAAATCTTTGTTTTCGACTCCCCCATGGGAGCTGAGGTGTCTTGTGATCTGTATTATGGTGTTAACCTCTTGTGGTGTATAATGGCTCACGGCATGGAAACTTATTTCATTTCCTCTTTATGACAGTGGCCAATGTTCTATCCCCTGGACAGCGTTTAGAAAACCAGCGCTCAGACCATATCAGGTGTTGTGTTGCCTCACAGTGACATTATAGTCTGTGACTGTAGTGAGGATGACTTCCAACTGACGGACAAGACTTGGCGTTCAGAGAGACACGTTCAGCCAAGGTTTTGCAAAAAAGAAAACTTGAAAACGGAGCAGGGGCTCTGTGGCTCTCGCCAGCACAGCCTTTTAAAGTAATGTTTGATAGAATCCACTGCTTGTATTTGTGTTAGGTTTTTGAAAAGAGAGGGTGAAATTGCTATTGGCTGGCTAGTTAAATGAAGCTCACTAAAATATGGATGTTTCCTTATAACTCTGCTGGCATCTTGACATCCAGCCTGTTTCCTATGCTCATACATTCTGATGTTAATAGCTTTTTAAGTGTACTTCACTTGTACGTATTTGAACTTTTAAAACTTGACCCAAAATAAAAAATGATGGCAGCAAGGCTGGATTAAACTGCAAGGGGGGCACAGGACAACCATTTGCTGTGGGCCCCTGTTAAACATAGCAGCATTATTATTTTGCCCTGAAAAAAAAACCCAACCTGAGCCACTACACTGAAGAAGGCCCAGTATCAAGTATTTGATAAATTCCTGTACAACTTTGCAATTAAAAAGTTAGAATGAGTATATAATCACTGTTATGGGCCCCTGAATGTCTCTTGCCCCAGGAAAGTTACTCACTTTGCCTAGTTGGTAAGCCAGCCTTGTGTGGCAGGTGTTCATGAACAAAGATAGGCTTAGTTTAGTTTAGTGACAAGTTTAGTTATTTAACAAGTTTTATGATAACTGTAACTCCTGTTATCATAAAACTCCTGTTATCATAAAAATCCAATTTTTTTCCTTCTTCCTCAGACTCATCTGTCCCCGAAGAAACAGCCTGAGAAACCAAAGTCCCCTTCGATTGAGGTGAGCAGCTTTAAAACAACTTTAATTTCTGCCTTTCTGTATTCACCCTACCGAGTTTTTTTTTTTAAACCATTGAAAAGGGACACCATTAGCTCCAACAATCAGACTCTGTATTATTGTTTTAATTTTGCCTTCCAACCCTATTATTGCCCGGGCTCAGGCCAGTCTGGTCTCTGAGCTGAGTCGATTTGAGGCTGAGCTGGACTCGGAGATCCAGGGCCTGGAGAGGAGACTTTCCCAGAAGAAGCAGCGTCGAGGCCGGGGTGAGGTACTGAGCCCCCCTCCTGACTATCTCTGCTGAAGCTCCCCATCCTCCACCCCAAGTCTAGCAGAATCCCACCCTCACCCTTACTCCCCCCACTCCCAGTGAAAGCTGTGTGTCTCAGTGAGGCCCCTCTGCTTGCTAGCTTTAACAACCTATGTTTTTTTTCCCTCTGTGACCTGGATTACAGCCTTGAAATCGCCTGCCTGCCTTGCACTTGGATCGATCTGCTATGTTAATCACCTGCCTGCAAGTTCCCCCCAACCACCCCCACAACTGTAGATCTTGCTTCCAAAAAATGACGATTTTTTGCAATCAGTTTTCTTAAAATCAATTTTTTTTATACTGTTGTGTAGAACTTCCTTTTGCAATCCCGCAATGCTTGTTGTAGAGAGCAACTTGGGTGTAACCTTGCCAAAATTGTTGTTAATTCTCACGCTATTTCTGATTCTTGTGTGATTAAATCAGCTTCATGGGTTGCAATTTGTCTGAAATCACAGACAGCTCAGACAGGTCACGAGTTGTGCTGTTTGCAACGCGAGGATGGTAGGACCCAGGGGATTCCCTGCTCCTCTGGGAGTGGTCAGCACCTCTACTTTGCCTGAGTTGTTGTGAGATTTCCTCCAAGCTGGGAAATACAGAAGGCTGTGTTTAATGCTCACTCTGCTTGCAGGAGGCCAGAGGCAGGGATCCAGTAACTGCTCCACAGACTGGAACTGCAAACTACAGGTCAGTTACAACATTACTGAAGAAATCAACATGTAATATGATTATGCCAAATGATATTCAGCAGGTTATAATGGCATCTCTACTGATTATATAGCCACATTTTTCTACAGTACATTCCACTGAAAGACTGACTGAAAGTGTTATTACTGCATCATAGTGCTATCAATACCTATGTTGTATTAAATGACACTGATCAATGATAAGACAAACACATTCAGATTTCAATCAAATGTACCATAGTGCCCAAAGTGTACAGATGTTCTCACACATAACAATAAGGCAGTATATTCAGGGCTTTCAGTGCAGACTATGAATATAAGGTGTTTCTTTGTACTTTTTGGTTTGAAAGTATATATATATATATATATATATATATATATATATGTGTGTGTGTATATAATTTTTTTTTTACAAAGCTGTGGAATGCCTGTTTATTGTTACGGTTTCTGCTACAATGATGATGCACCAACAAGTGGACAAGTGGAGTAACTTGGTTAGAAACATGTCAAGCCACCTGAGAAACTGAAAGAAGTTTTAAAATGTTACAGATGGAGGCATTTAGCAGTAAATAAACTTGTTTTAATTTCATCGTGCCGACTGTAAAATAAAGACACATACAGGACCTGTTTATAGAAAGGCTGGGGTCAATCATCACATAACTGCTCTCCTGTGAGCAGAACTCCCTGCCTCTTAATCTACTTTGATATTGCTTCATCAAGTGGGAGTGAACACCCTTTGCTTCCTGCTGTTTTAAGAAACCGACCACTATGATTGGACTGAGCAGTAAGGCTTTGCAGGGTACCTGTTAGTTGATCAGGTGACTCTCTGCACTAGACACTCTGTTAGGAAGCTGGTGAACTTTAACAAGCTCGAGTACAGTATTTGTTGCTTCAAGCGGCAGACAGCATTCCACATTTCTCAACATGAGTGTGATGCATTCTTGGTGGATTCTTGCTTTTGTTTGCTAAGTTGAGCTCATGGCTTTCGATCTTTTGCTGCTCAGGACATCTGAAATCAAAACTGACAGCAGTAAGTAAATGTCAGTTTGTTTTTTACATTTTTATGTATGTGGGTATCCCTTTGCAGACCCTGGAGTGAAGAACAGCCCTGTCAAGAAATGCGCAAATAAGGAGCTTTCATTTTTGGATTTCATTCTTAACACAGAAACAACTAGACTCATGTTTATAATCAGGAATGGAGTTTCAGGGATGTAAAGATAATCTAAGATCCAAACTTAATCTATACCAGATTTTCACTTGACTGATAACAACATGAGTCACACAGTATTATATGCATGTCCTTTTTTAGCTGTCCGGTTATTTGTCTCTTCGTCCAGGGTATGAAAGCCAGAGGCTGCAAACAGTAAATACGCAGGGAAATGCCACATATACACACACACTCTGTCTCCCCACTGTATGTGAGTGTTTGTCTGTCCTTTGATGTTACTAGAAACATTCTCCCTAACCGAGATACAAAATGACAGTAATATAAACACAAAACGCTTATATTTTCTTCACTTTTCCAGCGATTCATCAGCATTGAAGCAGCCCGTCCGTCGCCCTGCTGGCATGTCATTGGCATCCGCTCCCACACATGGTAAACATGGAGTCTCAAACTTTTTTTCCTTTCAAAACACATCCATACTGTTGATTTTTTCCTTAAAAATTTTCCCAAGGCTTTGATAGTGATTTTGACAAGAACCCTAGTGGATTATTTTCTATCTCTTTCTATCAGTATTGTCCAAAATGCACCGGTGCACATTCAGTGAGCAGGCCATTAAATCAGGCTTCATATATCTAATGAAAGCTTTTAATGATCTAATGTATACTGATGGTCTCATGATTCTCTTACCTTGCCTCTGTTGTCTTCTGCTCCTGCATTTCACATTTTAAGGGGGGCTGATGTGAGCATGGAAAGCTTTAGCAGTTATTTTTCCTATAGGAACAGAAGGCGCTGTAGATGGGTGGGGAGGAAGCCAACAAAATTAGGAAGTGGAACTTGGAACGCCTGATTAAAGATTAGCTCTATCCAATTGTTTTTCCTGGAAATTCATGATCCTTTTTGAACTTATGTACTGCAGCTGTTGTAGCTTTGATTGGTTTTTCAGAGCAACACATTCAAAAACAGCTTTTGCTGACCAAAGTGTTGACTTTTTTAGACTCCACTCATATCATTTTCTTCCACAGTAGAACGTCTTTCCCCTGCAAATGAAATCATGGAGCTCCCGTCTAAGAAAGAGGAGAAAAGGGTATGTTTTTAAAACTTTCCTTTTACCTAAAAGCCCCCAAAATCTTTAAGAAATCAAATTTGGTACCTGGTTATTTTTCTTTTCTTTTTCTTTTTTCTGTTGATTTTAATATATATATATCAAAATTGTTCATGTGATAACGGCATCTGTACAGCTCTTCCCAAAACAGGGAATTATTTGGTTTTTCTGTTTTCCAGATGAAAGCAGCGCGAGTCAAGTTCAGTTTCCAGGCTCATTCACCCAAGTGAGTTACATTGTGAGCTGATATAATAAATATTGCGTTTCCATTTCTTGCATATTAAAGAAAACAATAAGCAATATCAAATTTAAAGCTGTGGGTTACATCTGAAGTCTAAATTCTGTAATTCCTTTTTTCAGGGAGCTCACACTGCAGAAAGGTGACATTGTTTACATCCATAGACAGGTGGATGCCAACTGGTTGGAAGGAGAACATCATGGAAGAGCTGGCATATTCCCCGCATCATATGTGGAGGTGAATATCTTGAGGTCTCTCATTCGATGCTATTTCTCCCTATTGTGCTTATTATGTAAGACCCTATGACTAAAAACACTTTCCTTTGTCCTTCAAAGATTCTGGCCCCTACAGAGAAGCCAACACCTATAAAGTCCCCCACTCTACAGGTGTTGGACTACGGCGAAGCTGTGGCTCTTTATAACTTCAACGCTGACTTACCTGTTGAGCTGTCTTTTCGTAAAGTGAGTAGTGGTATGATTTGTGTCAGAAACTGACTCACTGAATTCAGTGCTGCACAAGAGAAGCTCTTGTGCAAACAAGCATTCAGAGCTACAGATTGGAGCTGCAACGGGGACAAAGATGTTTTCCCTCTTCCAGTTTTTTTTATTGAAAGTTACAAAGGCTGCCAGCAGCTGGTTAGCTTATCTTAGCACAAAGACTGGAAACAGAGGGAAATAGCTAGCCTTTCTCTGTGAAGGTTAAATCCGCAAGGAGTTAATTATACTCTTTATTTTTGCACAGATAAAACAACGGAGATGCTTGATATTGAGAACCTGATAATCAGTGAACTTTAGATGTGCTGGGAGGTGGGTTCTGGTGAGCTGTTTCCCCTGTCCCCAGTCTTTATGCTAAGCTAAGCTAATAGACCACGAGCTATAGGTACATATTTACCGTGCAGGCAGGATGGAGAGTGGTACTGATTTTCTCATCTAACTGTTGATGATAAATAATTTTCACTCATATGAAATCTGAATAATGTACTTGTTCAACCTCTCAAATTTAAATTTTTACACCGTGGCCACTTCAGGCAGCTCCTTAGTTCAGTTTTTAAAAACATCTGTTACCTTTTCAGAGGTTTGCAGTGTTGATTCTCATTGTACATGATTTTTTTTTTTTTTTTGTGTAATATCTAACTCTTCAAATTTCTATTTTATATTTTTCCTCAGGGTGAGGTGATCAGTGTAACCAGACGTGTTGATGATAAGTGGTTGGAGGGGAGGATCTCGGGGACCAGCCGGAGCGGCATCTTCCCAGCAAATTATGTCCAGGTCAACAAGATGCCTCGCACCAAATACTCCACGGACGACTACTCACCGGGAACCGTGTGTCCTGTCTCCCCTGGACCCCAGAGTCCAGGACGTCCACTCCACTCACCCTGTCCGCGGTCGCCATTGTCCCCTTTCACCCCCATGTCCCTCAGCCCCAAACCTGAGCACTCCCCTCTGAAGCCGTCTTCACCTGTGCCTTATGGCGGCCCGGCCTCACATTCACGCTCCCCCACCCAGACACCCGTACAAATGGCCAATCAGTGGCCCCACAGCACCTCCAAAACAGCCTCACCCACCAACCAGAACAGCCACTGGGATGGGACACACTCCGCTAACCAGAGCTCCACAGCTAGAGCTGTTTCACCCACCACACGGTCATCGGTGTCTGCACACAGAGCGGGAGCGACCACAGCGAATACTCCCAGATACACTGACCCCTCGCAGGTCTGCTCTCACTGCCTCCCTGAGAAAGTCACTGCATGCCCTCACCCGTGCTGTTACTGTTTATGTTGACAGGAATTTGGCTCATCATTCCTTATTTCATAATGCCTGACATTAGGTTTCCAATTGTTTCAGGGTGCAATACCAAACCAGGCTGCTCCGCCTAATCCACATGTCAATGCACTACCACACACACAAGTCCCCAACAAACCTGGTTCAGCAGTGGTGCGACATCAACCGTATGTTCTTAGTTTTGTTTTTATGTTTTCATTTGCTCACATTATTGTAGTGCAGAACAAGTGTTGCAACCTTGGTAAACTTGTGACTCAGACTGTTTGTTTGCTTATTTTTCTCTGTTTTAAATTTTAGATATAAAGCTGTTTACAACTATAAACCACAGAACTCTGATGAGTTGGAGCTCAGAGAAGGAGACATTGTGCAAGTGATGGAGAAATGTGATGATGGCTGGTTTGTAGGTAAGAAATAAAACAATGTATTTTAAAATCATGAAAAACGTAACTCTCGGGGTTTGTTGCTCCCTGAATACGTTTGCTTTGGAAACAGCATAGTGAAGTGGGACAAATTAAAGATAAAGTGTCCTCATTGTGATTGTGGCCAACAAGAAAGCTTAAAGCCGCTATTGGAACATCCACACATCAGTCTTCTGAGACATATTCTCTCGTTTGATGTTTTTATAACGGTTATGTGGTTGCGTGCACTTGCCAACACATCACTCCAACATCCCCCAAATTTGTTCATTTGTATTAATATAAAGTGATTTCAAAGGCAATAATTCACATCATTTTCATACTCATCAAACCATTTAGTGAGCCCTTGTGTCCTGTGATAAGTATCAGCTGTGTTTGGTGGTGGTGGTGGGGGGGGGGGGGTCATGAAGGAATTAATAGAGTTTATAAAAACTGTAAATGGCATAAAGATTTTCTGAGGCGATGAGGAAATTTTAAATTGTAATCACTGTCAAAATATTTTGCAGTGTCGGTTCTCCCTCTAGTGGACACCATGAAACATTGCAGATTTAATCAGCACACTGAACTTAAACTGTACATCTTAGGATACATGCTCAGATGTACTTGTTTCTGTTGTGTGACCGCAGTGTTTGCTCTGTTCTCCGTAGGTACGTCAGAACGGACTCATGCTTTTGGGACTTTTCCTGGGAATTACGTGGCACCAGTGTGACTCCCTCACTTCCTGCTTGCCCACATCCATCTGGACTCACAAGAGCCCGACTAATAACTCCAGCTCACTACAACAGATCCTGCTTTGACACCCCAGCATTTTTTTTCGTCCTGTTACCCGACCACACTCCAAAACCTGATTTAGTCAGACCTGCATGTTCACTCTGTTTCCCAGAACAGAGGTGAAGGCAGGACCTGTGTGTGGTTTCTTATCTCCCTGCATGACTGTGTGCACATGCGTGTGTGTGTGTTTTGCACTGAGATTTAGAGAGTGTTTTCACACACAACACTTGAGAGGAAAGACTGAATGCTGATGATACTGTTTCAGATGCGAAGAATGGTCTTTTTTGTTCCAC